>JAUKNK010000055.1:242500-287500 GCA_030765055.1 Mantis religiosa
GTGTAGGAAATATTCTGAAAGGTCAGCTGCCTGTCAGTAGCCAATCAGCTGAGACAGTCCCAAAAACATTGCTGTAAGTGAAGTTTTAATAAAATATGACTCAACAAGTCTTTTAATATCACATAGTGAATCTTATGTACTGCCAACTGATTGCATCAGTGGTTGGCAATGCAATAGCCAGTTTGCCACATATCGCTTAATAGCTGCTGTCATGCAACTTCCTTATTTAACATTATGATACATCTTAATATGTTCAAAGAGAGTTGCCAAATTTACTATTTTCATAAATGTATGAGTTAAATATATTACGTAACAGAGCTAATTTATCAGGAATGCATGTTAATTCAGAGGATCCTTTGCTTCAAACCTGCCTCTCAGGATGACTGACGTAACATAGTTGTTTATATTTCTTTTATCACTTATCTTGCTTTATCATTCAATTTGTGAGTCGAGTTTTATTACAAACTTGTATTTTTGCATGACTTTTTGTCTTCTTGGCAGGTTTCCACGTGGTGTGGAGAAAGAGGAAGGCAATGATACAACATAAACAAATACCTTCTTGAGAGTAAAGGACCTCACACTTGCAGTCCATACTGTGTCTGCTCGGTCGTCCTCCAACGTCTGCATAGTAGATGGGTCATCTACTTTTGTCAAGCAGAGTCTGCAGATATTGTTCAAACTTGCATTCAACATATCCATAGTGATCGGTGACCGTTGGATTTAGCAGTCTCACTGGCACCTCCTCTCGGCACGGCAGCAGTGCCCTGGCTACACATAGTCCGTGTACAGGCGTCTTCTGGTCCAGCATCATGTTCCTGGTTCTCTGGCCTTCCAGTTGCGCCGTCAACACCACCTCCCTCCTCGCGGGGACAACCACGTCTTCGTTCAAAATGATCCTGCAGATTCCAAGGCACTCTTCGGGTTGACGGAGTATAACCTCTTCTCCGTTGAGCCGCAGGTCCTTCCTGCCAACGTCGACCGTCGCCTCGTGGCTCCTGAGGGCATTCAGTCTCAGAATCACCTCCTGAGCCACCTTCGTGACGAACAGACACAGACGTACGCCACTCCGTCCCAAGGTCAACTTCAATAGGGCCTCCTTCTGCACATGCAAGGTGTCGCCAGATGCCGTCATGAGCTCGTATGGTTGGCTCGGCTTCCTCGTCGGCAAACCTTTTGCCACGTCAGGTCTGATGATGGTCACGGCCGCCCCTGTGTCTACCTACACGCAGCACGGCTTTCCTCTTACCAGCCGTCCGCGATGAGGCTGTCATCCCTCCACCGTCTGTCGGCGCGCAGTGTCACTCGAGGAGATGGTGTGGACAGCGCCGACGTGCTCCCCGCCACGCCAGGCCTTACCCGTTCCTCCGGCTGCCCTTCCTGGTGTCGGCAGTCTCTCTCTAGGTGTCCCGGCTGTCCACATCCCCAACACAGGCCACTAGGTGTTCGCCGGCGTCCCTCGGCCGGTCTTCTGTCTCCGGTGTAGCGCACACTCCTCGTCCTCGAAGTTGGAGTAGCCGTCACCTTGGCCGCCTGCATCCTCAGCGCCTCGTGGATGGATTTGTAATCGCCGAGCATTAGGCGCTGACAAATCCCCGTGTCCGCACCCCGTCAACGAATGTGTAGGCAGCTTCCCGGGATACGAACTCTGGTGGGAGGTCGACTAGGTCTTTGCTAGCCAGTTGCTCAACGGCCAGGGCGAACTTCTGCAGCGTCTCCCCTGGCTGCTGTGGCCTTGCCTTTAGCTAGCTGCGGTACGCTGCGGCTAAGCGGTGGTTCACAAAACGATTCTTCAGGGCCTCCCAGATGTCCTTGTGTACCTTGTGTACCGTTGTCGGCCTTTCCTTCCAGGTTGTTAACGCGGTTAGCAAGGTCTTCGACGTATTCCTACATGGCGCTCATGGACTTGGTGTTACTGTCGGCCTTTTCCTCTAGGTCATTGAAGCGGTTCGCCAGGTCCTCGACGCGCCCGTCCACTTGGCCCATCTGCTTGCCCAGCTCCGTCACGTCATCCCTCACGCCAGCCAACTGTTCTTCAAATTTGGCGGCGAGAGCCTCGTTCGCCACCTTCATTTCCGTGGTCAGTTCGGCCATCTTTGCGGTCGTTGTCATGGCTAAGTTGTTGTTTGCCGCTTTCTTCTTCGCTGTTAATTCGGCCTTCATTTCTTCCATATTCTCGGTCATGTTGTCGTTGGCCGTCGTCATTTGTTTCAACTCATCGGCCAGGTTGTTACTTGCCGCTTCTGTTTTTGCAGTGAGGTTGTCATTTGCCGTCCTCATTTCCGAGGTCAGTTCGGCTTTCATTTCCATCATCTTCTCCAAAATCTTTTCCAATGCAGCTTTCATGGTGGTCATATCCCACTTCGAGACACCAGTTGTGTGTTCGTGAAATTAAAATTCCAATTGCACAACTCAAAAATGCCCTTATTTCCACCGAATTACAGTCGGAACGCTTGCCGATTACACGGAATTACGTAATGCATACACTTACAATTCACCAATTCGTCTGTTACAGGTCCACTGCGCGCTCATAGTTACATGCAACTCTTCTGATGCACGTTCACAGTCTTCCGGTCCGTTAACTCACTCGGCGCTTCTCACGGCTGCTTGCCAAGGACTGAACTCAGTCGCCAACCACAGCCCCCTCGTTACCGCTACAAGATAAAATGGATAGGCGTGATCGAATGCTTCCCGTCTGCTGCTGCTACCCTGCTGCTTCTAGCTGGCCGTGCCATTCAATAAGGTGACAATATCTATTCTTGCGCTCATACGCCTAACGCTATGACCTGGTGAACAAACTGTAAGTGGTATGATCTTGCCTCTTGCCAGCAGATCCGAGGAACTGTGTGAAGTGCATATCGCAGTAGACAAAGAACACCTTCGCCAACCCCCCTGCGTCTTATCTCTCGGAGTATATCTACTCTCCCCCCTCCCTCATACGTCTAACGCCATGAGCTGGTGAACAAACTGTAAGTGGTCTGATCTTGCCTCTTGCCAGCAGAACCGAAGGAACTGTGTGAAGTGCATATCGCAGTAGAAACAAAACACCTTCGCCAACCCCCCTGCGTCTCAGGTCTCTGAGTGTATCTACTCTGCCCCCTCATAAGTCTAACGCCATGAGCTGGTGAACAAACTGTACGTGGTCTGATCTTGCCTCTTGCCAGCAGAACCGAGGTACAGTGTGAAGTGCATATCGCAAGAGAAACAAAACACCTTCGCCAACCCCCTGCGTCTTATCTCTCGGAGTATATCTACTCTCTCCCCTCATACGTCTAACGCCATGAGCTGGTGAACAAACTGAAAGTGGTCTGATCTTGCATCTTACCAGCAGAACCGAGGTATTGTGTGAAGTGCATATCGCAGTAGAAACAAAACACCTTCGCCAACCCCCTGCTTCTTATCTCTCGGAGTATATCTACTCTCTCCCCTCATACGTCTAACGCCATGAGCTGGTGAACAAACTGAAAGTGGTCTGATCTTGCCTCTTGCCAGCAGAACCAAGGAACTGTGTGACGTGCATATGGCAGTAGAAATAAAACACCTTCGCCAAACTCCTAGCGCCTCATATCGCGGAGTATATCTACTCTTCCCCTCATACGTCTAACGTCATGAGCTGGTGAACAAACTGTAAGTGGTCTGATCTTGCCTCTTGCCAGCAGAACTAAGGAACAGTGTGAAGTGCATATCGCAGTACAAACAAAACACCTTCGCCAACTCCCCTGCGTCTCATATCTCGGAGTATATCTACTCTCCCCCCTCATACGTCTAACGCCATGAGCTGGTGAATAAACTGTAAGTGGTCTGATCTTGCCTCTTGCCAGCAGAACTGAGGAACTGTGTGAAGTGCATATCGCAGTACAAACAAAACACCTTCGCCAACTCCCCTGCGTCTCATATCTCGGAGTATATCTACTCTCCCCCCTCATACGTCTAACGCCATGAGCTGGTGAATAAACTGTAAGTGGTCTGATCTTGCCTCTTGCCAGCAGAACCGAGGTACAGTGTGAAGTGCATATCGCAGTAGAAACAAAACACCTTCGCCAACCTCCCTGCGTCTCATATCTCGAAGAAAATATCTACTCTCCCCCCCCCCTCATACGTCTAACGCCATGAGATGGTGAATAAACTGTAGGTGGTCTGATCTTGCCTCTTGCCAGCAGAACCGAGGTACAGTGCGAAGTGCATGTAGCTTCAGAAACAAAACACCTTCGCCAAACGCCCTGCGTCTCATATCTCGGAGTATATCTACTCTCCCCCTCATACGTCTAACGTCATGAGCTGGTGAACAAACTGTAAGTGGTCTGATCTTGCCTCTTGCCAGCAGAACCGAGGTACAGTGCGAAGTGCATGTAGCTTCAGAAACAAAACGCCTTCGCCAAACGCCCTGCGTCTCATATCTCGGAGTATATCTACTCTCCCCCTCATACGTCTAACGCCATGAGCTGGTGAACAAACTGTAAGTGGTCTGATCTTGCCTCTTGCTAGCAGAACCGAGGTACAGTGCGAAGTGCATGTAGCTTCAGAAACAAAACACCTTCGCCAAACGCCCTGCGTCTCATATCTCGGAGTATATCTACTCTCCCCCCTCATACGTCTAACGCCATGAGCTGGTGAACAAACTGTAAGTGGTCTGATCTTGCCTCTTGCCAGCAGAACCGATGTACAGTGCGAAGTGCATATCGCAGTAGAAACAAAACACCTTCGCCAACCCCCCTGCGTCTCATATCTTGGAGTATATCTACTCTCCCCCTCATACGTCTAACGCCATGAGCTGGTGAACAAACTGTAAGTGGTCTGATCTTGCCTCTTGCCAGCAGAACCGAGGTACTGTGTGAAGTGCATATCGCAGTAGAAAAAAACACATTTGCCAACCCCCCTGCGTCTCATATCTCGGAGTATATCTACTCTCCCCCTCATACGTCTAACGCTGTGAGCTGGTGAACAAACTGTAAGTGGTCTGATCTTGCCTCTTGCCAGCAGAACCGAGGTACTGTGTGAAGTGCATATCGCAGTAGAAACAAAACACCTTCGCCAACCCCCCTGCGTCTCATGTCTCGGAGTATATCTACTCCCCCCCCTCATACGTCTAACGCTGTGAGCTGGTGAACAAACTGTAAGTGGTCTGATCTTGCCTCTTGCCAGCAGAACCGAGGTACTGTGTGAAGTGCATATCGCTTTAGAAACAAAACACCTTCGCCAAACGCCCTGCGTCTCATATCTCGGAGTATATCTACTCTCCCCCCCCCCTCATACGTCTAACGCCATGAGCTGGTGAACAAACTGTAAGTGGTCTGATCTTGCCTCTTGCCAGCAGTACCGGGGAACTGTGTGAAGTGCATATCGGAGTAGAAACAAAACACCTTCGCCAACCTCCCTGCGTCTCATATCTCGGAGTATATCTACTCTCCCCCTCATACGTCTAACGCCATCAGCTGGTGAACAAACTGTAAGTGGTCTGATCTTGCCTCTTGCCAGCAGTACCGGGGAACTGTGTGAAGTGCATATCGCAGTAGAAACAAAACACCTACGCCAAACTCCCTGCGTCTCATATCTCGGAGTATATATACTCCCCCCCCCCCCATACGTCTAACGCTATGAGCTGGTGAACAAACTGAAAGTGGTCTGATCTTGCCTCTTGCCAGCAGAACCGAGGTACAGTGCGAAGTGCATATAGCAGTAGAAACAAAACACCTTCGCCAAACCACCTGCGTCTCATATCTCGGAGTATATCTACTCTCCCCATCATACGTTTAACGCCATGAGCTGGTGAACAAACTGTAAGTGGTCTGATCTTGCCTCTTGCCAGCAGAACCGAGGAACAGTGTGAAGTGCATATCGCAGTACAAACAAAACACCTTCGCCAACTCCCCTGCGTCTCATATCTCGGAGTATATCTACTCTCCCCCCTCATATGTCTAACGCCATGAGCTGGTGAACAAATTGTAAGTGGTCTGATCTTGCCTCTGGCCAGCAGAACCGAGGTACTGTGTGAAGTGCATATCGCAGTAGAAACAAAACACCTTCGCCAACCCCTCTGCGTCTCATGTCTCGGAGTATATCTACTCTCCCCTTCATACGTCTAACGTCATGAGCTGGTGAACAAACTGTAAGTGGTCTGATCTTGCCTCTTGCCAGCAGAACCGAGGTACTGTGTGAAGTGCATATCGCAGTAGAAACAAAACACCTTCGACAACCCCCCTGCGTCTCATGTCTCGGAGTATATCTACTCTCCCCCCTCATACGTCTACCGCCATGAGCTGGTGAACAAACTGTAAGTGGTCTGATCTTGCCTCTGGCCAGCAGAACCGAGGTACTGTGTGAAGTGCATATCGCAGTAGAAACAAAACACCTTCGCCAACCTCCCTGCGTCTCATATCTCGAAGAAAATATCTACACTCCCCCCCCCTCATACGTCTAACGCCATGAGCTGGTGAATAAACTGTAAGTGGTCTGATCTTGCCTCTTGCCAGCAGAACCGAGGTACAGTGCGAAGTGCATGTAGCTTCAGAAACAAAACACCTTCGCCAAACGCCCTGCGTCTCATATCTCGGAGTATATCTACTCTCCCCCTCATACGTCTAACGCCATGAGGTGGTGAACAAACTGTAAGTGGTCTGATCTTGCCTCTTGCCAGCAGAACCGAGGTACAGTGCGAAGTGCATGTAGCTTCAGAAACAAAACACCTTCGCCAAACGCCCTGCGTCTCATATCTCGGAGTATATCTACTCTCCCCCCTCATACGTCTAACGCCATGAGCTAGTGAACAAACTGTAAGTGGTCTGATCTTGCCTCTTGCCAGCAGAACCGAGGTACAGTGCGAAGTGCATATCGCAGTAGAAACAAAACACCTTCGCCAACCCCCCTGCGTCTCATATCTCGGAGTATATCTACTCTCCCCCTCATACGTCTAACGCCATGAGCTGGTGAACAAACTGTAAGTGGTCTGATCTTGCCTCTTGCCAGCAGAACCGAGGTACTGTGTGAAGTGCATATCGCAGTAGAAAAAAAACACATTCGCCAACTCCCCTGCGTCTCATGTCTCGGAGTATATCTACTCCCCCCCCCCCCTCATACGTCTAACGCTGTGAGCTGGTGAACAAACTGTAAGTGGTCTGATCTTGCCTCTTGCCAGCAGAACCGAGGTACTGTGTGAAGTGCATATCGCTTTAGAAACAAAACACCTTCGCCAAACGCCCTGCGTCTCATATCTCGGAGTATATCTACTCTCCCCCCCCCCTCATACGTCTAACGCCATCAGCTGGTGAACAAACTGTAAGTGGTCTGATCTTGCCTCTTGCCAGCAGTACCGGGGAACTGTGTGAAGTGCATATCGGAGTAGAAACAAAACACTTTCGCCAACCTCCCTGCGTCTCATATCTCGGAGTATATCTACTCTCCCCCTCATACGTCTAACGCCATCAGCTGGTGAACAAACTGTAAGTGGTCTGATCTTGCCTCTTGCCAGCAGAACCGAGGAACTGTGTGAAGTGCATATCGCAGTAGAAACAAAACACCTTCGCCAACCTCCCTGCGTCTCATATCTCGGAGTATATATACTCCCCCCCCATACGTCTAACGCTATGAGCTGGTGAACAAACTGTAAGTGGTCTGATCTTGCCTCTTGCCAGCAGAACCGAGGTACAGTGCGAAGTGCATATAGCAGTAGAAACAAAACACCTTCGCCAAACCACCTGCGTCTCATATCTCGGAGTATATCTACACTCCCCATCATACGTTTAACGCCATGAGCTGGTGAACAAACTGTAAGTGGTCTGATCTTGCCTCTTGCCAGCAGTACCGGGGAACTGTGTGAAGTGCATATCGCAGTAGAAACAAAACACCTTCGCCAACCTCCCTGCGTCTCATATCTCGGAGTATATATACTCCCCCCCCATACGTCTAACGCTATGAGCTGGTGAACAAACTGTAAGTGGTCTGATCTTGCCTCTTGCCAGCAGAACCGAGGTACAGTGCGAAGTGCATATAGCAGTAGAAACAAAACACCTTCGCCAAACCACCTGCGTCTCATATCTCGGAGTATATCTACACTCCCCATCATACGTTTAACGCCATGAGCTGGTGAACAAACTGTAAGTGGTCTGATCTTGCCTCTTGCCAGCAGAACCGAGGAACAGTGTGAAGTGCACATCGCAGTACAAACAAAACACCTTCGCCAATTCCCCTGCGTCTCATATCTCGGAGTATATATACTCTCCCCCCTCATATGTCTAACGCCATGAGCTGGTGAACAAATTGTAAGTGGTCTGATCTTGCCTCTGGCCAGCAGAACCGAGGTACTGTGTGAAGTGCATATCGCAGTAGAAACAAAACACCTTCGCCAACCCCTCTGCGTCTCATGTCTCGGAGTATATCTACTCTCCCCTTCATACGTCTAACGTCATGAGCTGGTGAACAAACTGTAAGTGGTCTGATCTTGCCTCTTGCCAGCAGAACCGAGGTACTGTGTGAAGTGCATATCGCAGTAGAAACAAAACACCTTCGACAACCCCCCTGCGTCTCATGTCTCGGAGTATATCTACTCTCCCCCTCATACGTCGAACGCCATGAGCTGGTGAACAAACTGTAAGTGGTCTGATCTTGCCTCTTGCCTCTTGCCAGCAGAACCGAGGAACTGTGTGAAATGCATGTGGCAGTAGAAATAAAACACCTTCGCCAAACTCCTAGCGCCTCATATCTCGGAGTATATCTACTCTCCCCTTCATACGTCTAACGCCATGAGCTGGTGAACAAACTGTAAGTGGTCTGATCTTGCCTCTTACCAGCAGAACCGAGGAACAGTGTGATGTGCATATCGCAGTACAAACAAAACACCTTCGCGAACTCCCCTGCGTCTCATATCTCGGAGTATATCTACTCTCCCCTTCATACGTCTAACGTCATGAGCTGGTGAACAAACTGTAAGTGGTCTGATCTTGCCTCTTGCCAGCAGAACCGAGGAACTGTGTGAAGTGCATATCGCAGTAGAAACAAAACACCTTCGCCAACCCCCCTGCGTCTCATGTCTCAGAGTATATCTACTCTCCCCCTCATACGTCTAACGCCATGAGCTGGTGAACAAACTGTAAGTGGTCTGATCTCGCCTCTTGCCAGCAGAACCGAGGAACTGTGTGAAGTGCATATCGCTATAGAAACAAAACACCTTCGCCAACTCCCCTGCGTCTCATGTCTCGGAGTATATCTACTCTCCCCCTCATACGTCTAACGCCATGAGCTGGTGAACAAACTGTAAGTGGTCTGATCTTGCCTCTTACCAGCAGAACCGAGGAACTGTGTGAAGTGCATATCGTAGTAGAAACAAAACACCTTCGCCAACTCCCCTGCGTCTCATGTCTCGGAGTATATCTACTCTCCCCCTCATACGTCTAACGCCATGAGCTGGTGAACAAACTGTAAGTGGTCTGATCTTGCCTCTTGCCAGCAGAACCGAGGTACTGTGTGAAGTGCATATCGCAGTAGAAAAAAAACACATTCGCCAACTCCCCTGCGTCTCATGTCTCGGAGTATATCTACTCCCCCCCCCCCCATACGTCTAACGCTGTGAGCTGGTGAACAAACTGTAAGTGGGCTGATCTTGCCTCTTGCCAGCAGAACCGAGGTACTGTGTGAAGTGCATATCGCTTTAGAAACAAAACACCTTCGCCAAACGCCCTGCGTCTCATATCTCGGAGTATATCTACTCTCCCCCCCCCTCATACGTCTAACGCCATCAGCTGGTGAACAAACTGTAAGTGGTCTGATCTTGCCTCTTGCCAGCAGTACCGGGGAACTGTGTGAAGTGCATATCGGAGTAGAAACAAAAAACCTTCGCCAACCTCCCTGCGTCTCATATCTCGGAGTATATCTACTCTCCCCCTCATACGTCTAACGCCATGAGCTGGTGAACAAACTGTAAGTGGTCTGATCTTGCCTCTGGCCAGCAGAACCGAGGTACTGTGTGAAGTGCATATCGGAGTAGAAACAAAACACCTTCACCAACCCCCCTGCGTCTCATGTCTCGGAGTATATCTACTCTCCCCCTCATACGTCTAACGCCATGAGCTGGTGAACAAACTGTAAGTGGTCTGATCTTGCCTGTTGCCAGCAGTACCGGGGAACTGTGTGAAGTGCATATCGCAGTAGAAACAAAACACCTTCGCCAACCTCCCTGCGTCTCATATCTCGGAGTATATATACTCCCCCCCCCCCATACGTCTAACGCTATGAGCTGGTGAACAAACTGTAAGTGGTCTGATCTTGCCTCTTGCCAGCAGAACCGAGGTACAGTGCGAAGTGCATATAGCAGTAGAAACAAAACACCTTCGCCAAACCACCTGCGTCTCATATCTCGGAGTATATCTACTCTCCCCATCATACGTTTAACGCCATGAGCTGGTGAACAAACTGTAAGTGGTCTGATCTTGCCTCTTGCCAGCAGAACCGAGGAACAGTGTGAAGTGCATATCGCAGTACAAACAAAACACCTTCGCCAATTCCCCTGCGTCTCATATCTCGGAGTATATCTACTCTCCCCCCTCATATGTCTAACGCCATGAGCTGGTGAACAAATTGTAAGTGGTCTGATCTTGCCTCTGGCCAGCAGAACCGAGGTACTGTGTGAAGTGCATATCGCAGTAGAAACAAAACACCTTCGCCAACCCCTCTGCGTCTCATGTCTCGGAGTATATCTACTCTCCCCTTCATACGTCTAACGTCATGTGCTGGTGAACAAACTGTAAGTGGTCTGATCTTGCCTCTTGCCAGCAGAACCGAGGTACTGTGTGAATTGCATATCGCAGTAGAAACAAAACACCTTCGACAACCCCCCTGCGTCTCATGTCACGGAGTATATCTACTCTCCCCCTCATACGTCGAACGCCATGAGCTGGTGAACAAACTGTAAGTGGTCTGATCTTGCCTCTTGCCTCTTGCCAGCAGAACCGAGGAACTGTGTGAAATGCATGTGGCAGTAGAAATAAAACACCTTCGCCAAACTCCTAGCGCCTCATATCGCGGAGTATATCTACTCTCCCCCCTCATACGTCTAACGCCATGAGCTGGTGAACAAACTGTAAGTGGTCTGATCTTGCCTCTTGCCAGCAGAACTGAGGAACAGTGTGAAGTGCATATCGCAGTACAAACAAAACACTTTCGGCAACTCCCCTGCGTCTCATATCTCGGAGTATATCTACTCTCCCCCCTCATACGTCTAACGCCATGAGCTGGAGAACAAACTGTAAGTGGTCTGATCTTGCCTCTGGCCAGCAGAACCGAGGTACTGTGTGAAGTGCATATCGCAGTAGAAACAAAACACCTTCGCCAACCTCCCTGCGTCTCATATCTCGAAGAAAATATCTACACTCCCCCCCCCTCATACGTCTAACGCCATGAGCTGGTGAATAAACTGTAAGTGGTCTGATCTTGCCTCTTGCCAGCAGAACCGAGGTACAGTGCGAAGTGCATGTAGCTTCAGAAACAAAACACCTTCGCCAAACGCCCTGCGTCTCATATCTCGGAGTATATCTAATCTCCCCCCTCATACATCTAACGCTATGAGCTGGTGAGCAAACTGTAAGTGGTCTGATCTTGCCTCTTACCAGCAGAACCGAGGAACTGTGTGAAATGCACATCACTTTAGAAACAAAAAAACTTCGCCAAACGCCCTGCGTCTCATATATCGGAGTATATATACTCTCCCCCCCCCTCATACGTCTAACGCCATGAGCTGGTGAACAAACTGTAAGTGGTCTGATCTTGCCTCTTACCAGCAGAACCGAGGAACAGTGTGAAGTGCATATCGCAGTACAAACAAAACACCTTCGCCAACTCCCCTGCGTCTCATATCTCGGAGTATATCTACTCTCCCCTTCATACGTCTAACGCCATGAGCTGGTGAACAAACTGTAAGTGGTCTGATCTTGCCTCTTACCAGCAGAACCGAGGAACAGTGTGATGTGCATATCGCAGTACAAACAAAACACCTTCGCGAACTCCCCTGCGTCTCATATCTCGGAGTATATCTACTCTCCCCTTCATACGTCTAACCTCATGAGCTGGTGAACAAACTGTAAGTGGTCTGATCTTGCCTCTTGCCAGCAGAACCGAGGTACTGTGTGAAGTGCATATCGCAGTAGAAACAAAATACCTTCGCCAAACTCCTAGCGTCTCATATCGCGGAGTATATCTACTCTCCCCCCTCATACGTCTAACGCCATGAGCTGGTGAACAAACTGTAAGCGGTCTGATCTTGCCTCTTGCCAGCAGAACCGAGGTACAGTGTGAAGTGCATGTAGCTTCAGAAACAAAACACCTTCGCCAAACGCCCTGCGTCTCATATCTCGGAGTATATATACTCTCCCCCTCATACATCTAACGCTATGAGCTGGTGAGCAAACTGTAAGTGGTCTGATCTTGCCTCTTACCAGCAGAACCGAGGAACTGTGTGAAATGCATATCACTTTAGAAACAAAAAAACTTCGCCAAACGCCCTGCGTCTCATATCTCGGAGTATATATACTCTCCCCCTCATACATCTAACGCTATAAGCTGGTGAGCAAACTGTAAGTGGTCTGATCTTGCCTCTTGCCAGCAGAACCGAGGAACTGTGTGAAGTGCATATCGCTGTAGAAACAAAACACCTTCGCCAACCCCCCTGCGTCTGAGGTCTCTGAGTGTATCTACTCTGCCCCCTCATACGTCTAACGCCATGAGCTGGTGAACAAACTGAAAGTGGTCTGATCTTGCCTCTTGCCAGCAGAACCGAGGTATTGTGTGAAGTGCATATCGCAGTAGAAACAAAACACCTTCGCCAAACCCCTGCGTCTTATCTCTCGGAGTATATCTACTCTCTCCCCTCATACGTCTAACGTCATGAGCTGGTGAACAAACTGTAAGTGATCTGATCTTGCCTCTTACCAGCAGAACCGAGGAACTGTGTGAAGTGCATATCGCAGTAGAAACAAAACACCTTCGCCAACCCCCTGCGTCTCATGTCTCGGAGTATATCTACTCTCCCCCTCATACGTCTAACGCCATGAGCTGGTGAACAAACTGTAAGTGGTCTGATCTTGCCTCTTGCCAGCAGAACCGAGGAACTGTGTGAAGTGCATATCGCTATAGAAAAAAAACACCTTCGCCAACTCCCCTGCGTCTCATGTCTCGGAGTATATCTACTCTCCCCCTCATACGTCTAACGCCATGAGCTGGTGAACAAACTGTAAGTGGTCTGATCTTGCCTCTTACCAGCAGAACCGAGGAACTGTGTGAAGTGCATATCGCAGTAGAAACAAAACACCTTCGCCAACTCCCCTGCGTCTCATGTCTCGGAGTATATCTACTCTCCCCCTCATACGTCTAACGCCATGAGCTGGGGAACAAACTGTAAGTGGTCTGATCTTGCCTCTTGCCATCAGAACCGAGGAACTGTGTGAAGTGCATATCGCAGTAGAAAGAGAACACCTTCGCCAACCCCCTACGTCTCATGTCTCGGAGTATATCTACTCTCCCCCCTCATACGTCTAACGCCATGAGCTGGTGAAAAAACTGTAAGTGGTCTGATCTTGCCTCTTTCCAGCAGAACCGAGGAACTGTGTGAGGTGCATATACCAGTAGAAACAAAACACATTCGCCAACTCCCCTGCGTCTCATGTCTCGGAGTATATCTACTCCCCCCCCCCTCATACGTCTAACGCTGTGAGCTGGTGAACAAACTGTAAGTGGTCTGATCTTGCCTCTTGCCAGCAGAATCGATGTACTGTGTGAAGTGCATATCGCTTTAGAAACAAAACACCTTCACCAAACACCCTGCGTCTCATATCTCGGAGTATATCTACTCTCCCCCCTCATACGTCTAACGCCATGAGCTGGTGAACAAACTGTAAGTGGTCTGATCTCGCCTCTTGCCATCAGAACCGAGGAACTGTGTGAAGTGCATATCGCAGTAGAAAGAGAACACCTTCGCCAACCCCCTACGTTTCATGTCTCGGAGTATATCTACTCTCCCCCCTCATACGTCTAACGCCATGAGCTGGTGAACAAACTGTAAGTGGTCTGATCTTGCCTCTTGCCAGCAGAACCGAGGTACAGTGCGAAGTGCATGTAGCTTCAGAAACAAAACACCTTCGCCAAACGCCCTGCGTCTCATGTCTCGGAGTATATCAACTCCCCCCCCCCCCTCATACGTCTAACGCTGTGAGCTGGTAAACAAACTGTAAGTGGTCTGATCTTGCCTCTTGCCAGCAGAATCGAGGTACTGTGTGAAGTGCATATCGCTTTAGAAACAAAACACCTTCGCCAACCTCCCTGCGTCTCATGTCTCGGAGTATATCTACTCTCCCCCCTCATACGTCTAACGCCATGAGCTGGTGAACAAACTGTAAGTGGTCTGATCTCGCCTCTTACCAGCAGAACCAAGGAACTGTGTGAAGTGCATATCGCAGTAGAAACAAAACACCTTCGCCAACCCCCCTGCGTCTCATATCTCGGAGTATATCTACTCTCCCCCCTCACACGTCTAACGCCATCAGCTGGTGAACAAACTGTAAGTGGTCTGATCTTGCCTCTTGCCAGCAGAACCGAGGTACAGTGCGAAGTGCATATAGCAGTAGAAACAAAACACCTTCGCCAAACCACCTGCGTCTCATATCTCGGAGTATATCCACTCTCCCCACCATACGTTTAACGCCATGAGCTGGTCAACAAACTGTAAGTGGTCTGATCTTGCCTCTTGCCAGCAGAACCGAGGAACAGTGTGAAGTGCATATCGGAGTAGAAACAAAACACCTTCGCCAACTCCCCTGCGTCTCATATCTCGGAGTATATCTACTCTCCCCCTCATACGTCTAACGCCATGAGCTGGTGAACAAACTGTAAGTGGTCTGATCTTGCCTCTTGCCAGCAGAACCGAGGAATAGTGTGAAGTGCATATCGCAGTACAAACAAAACACCTTCGCCAACTCCCCTGCGTCTCATATCTCGGAGTATATCTACTCTCCCCCCTCATACGTCTAACGCCATGAGCTGGTGAACAAACTGTAAGTGGTCTGATCTTGCCTCTTGCCAGCAGAACCGAGGTACTGTGTGAAGTGCATTTCGCAGTAGAAACAAAACACCTTCGCCGACCCCCCTGCGTCTCATTTCTCGGAGTATATCTACTCTCCCCCTCATACGTCTAACGTCATGAGCTGGTGAACAAACTGTAAGTGGTCTGATCTTGCCTCTTGCCTCTTGCCAGCAGAACCGAGGAACTGTATGAAATGTATATGGCAGTAGAAATAAAACACCTTCGTCAAACTCCTAGCGCCTCATATCGCGGAGTATATCTACTCTCCCCCCTCATACGTCTAACGCCATGAGCTGGTGAACAAACTGTAAGTGCTCTGATCTTGCCTCTTGCCAGCAGAACACGGGAACAGTGTGAAGTGCATATCGCAGTACAAACAAAACACCTTCGCCAACTCCCCTGCGTCTCATATCTCGGAGTATATCTACTCTCCCCCTCATACGTCTAACGCCATGAGCTGGTGAACAAACTGTCAGTGGTCTGATCTTGCCTCTTGCCAGGAGAACCGAGGTACTGTGTGAAGTGCATATCGCAGTAGAAACAAAACACCTTCGCCAACCTCCCTGCGTCTCATATCTCGGAGTATATCTACTCTCCCCCCTCATACGTCTAACGCCATGAGCTGGTGAACAAACTGTAAGTGGTCTGATCTTGCCTCTTGCCAGGAGAACCGAGGTACTGTGTGAAGTGCATATCGCAGTAGAAACAAAACACCTTCGCCAACTCCCCTGCGTCTCATATCTCGGAGTATATCTACTCTCCCCCCTCATACGTCTAACGCCATGAGCTGGTGAACAAACTGTAAGTGGTCTGATCTTGCCTCTTGCCAGGAGAACCGAGGTACTGTGTGAAGTGCATATCGCAGTAGAAACAAAACACCTTCGCCAACCTCCCTGCGTCTCATATCTCGGAGCATATCTACTCTCCCCCCTCATACGTCTAACGCCATGAGCTGGTGAACAAACTGTAAGTGGTCTGATCTTGCCTCTTGCCAGCAGAACCGAGGTACAGTGCGAAGTGCATGTAGCTTCAGAAACAAAACACCTTCGCCAAACGCCCTGCGTCTCATATCGCGGAGTATATCTAATCTCCCCCCTCATACATCTAACGCTATGAGCTGGTGAGCAAACTGTAAGTGGTCTGATCTTGCCTCTTACCAGCAGAACCGAGGAACTGTGTGAAATGCACATCACTTTAGAAACAAAAAAACTTCGCCAAACGCCCTGCGTCTCATATATCGGAGTATATCTACTCCCCCCCCCTCATACGTCTAACGCCATGAGCTGGTGAACAAACTGTAAGTGGTCTGATCTTGCCTCTTGCCAGCAGTACCTGGGTACTGTGTGAAGTGCATATCGCTTTAGAAACAAAACACCGTCGCCAAACGCCCTGCGTCTCATATCTCGGAGTTTATATACTCTCACCCTCATACGTCTAACGCCATGAGCTGGTGAACAAACTGTAAGTGGTCTGATCTTGCCTCCTGCCAGCAGTACCTGGGTACTGTGTGAAGTGCATATCGATTTAGAAACAAAACACCTTCGCCAAACGCCCTGCGTCTCATATCTCGGAGTATACCTACTCTCCCCCTCATACGTCTAACGTAATCAGCTGGTGAACAAACTGTATGTGGTCTGATCTTGACTCTTGCCAGCAGAACCGAGGTACTGTGTGACGTGCATATCGCAGTAGAAACAAAACACCTTCGCCAAACCACCTGCGTCTCATATCTCGGAGTATATCTACTCTCCCCATCATACGTTTAACGCCATGAGCTGGTGAACAAAGTGTAAGTGGTCTGATCTTGCCAGCAGAACCGATTAACAGTGTGAAGTGCATATCGCAGTACAAACAAAACACCTTCGCCAACCCCCCTGCGACTCATATCTCGGAGTATATCTAAACTCCCCATCATACGTTTAACGCCATGAGCTGGTGAACAAACTGTAAGTGGTCTGATCTTGCCTCTTGCCAGCAGAACCGAGGAACAGTGTGAAGTGCATATCGCAGTACAAACAAAACACCTTCGCCAACTCCCCTGCGTCTCATATCTCGGAGTATATCTACTCTCCCCCTCATACGTCTAACGTCATGAGCTGGTGAACAAACTGTAGGTGGTCTGATCTTGCCTCTTGCCAGCAGAACCGAGGTACTGTGTTAAGTGCATATCGCAGTAGAAACAAAACGCCTTCGCCAACCCCCCTGCGTCTCATGTCTCGGAGTATATCTACTCTCCCCCTCATACGTCTAACGACATGAGCTGGTGAACAAACTGTAAGTGGTCTGATCTTGCCTCTTGCCAGCAGAACAGAGGAACTGTGTGAAATGCATATGGCAGTAGAAATAAAACACCTTCGCCAAACTCCTAGCGTATCATATCGCGGAGTATATCTACTCTCCCCCCTCATACGTCTAACGCCATGAGCTGGTGAACAAACTGTAAGTGGTCTGATCTTGCCTCTTGCCAGCAGAATCGAGGAACTGTGTGAAGTGCATGTAGCTTCAGAAACAAAACACCTTCGCCAAACGCCCTGCGTCTCATATCTCGGAGTATATCTACTCTCCCCCCCCCCTCATACGTCTAACGCCGTGAGCTGGTGAATAAACTGTAAGTGGTCTGATCTTGCCTCTTGCCAGCAGAACCGAGGTACAGTGCGAAGTGCATGTAGCTTCAGAAACAAAACACCTTCGCCAAACGCCCTGCGTCTCATATCTCGGAGTATATCTACTCTCCCCCCCCCCTCATACATCTAACGCTATGAGCTGGTGAGCAAACTGTAAGTGGTCTGATCTTGCCTCTTACCAGCAGAACCGAGGAACTGTGTGAAATGCATATCACTTTAGAAACAAAAAAACTTCGCCAAACGCCCTGCGTCTCATATATCGGAGTATATCTAATCTCCCCCCCCCCCTCAAACGTCTAACGCCATGAGCTGGTGAACAAGCTGTAAGTGGTCTGATCTTGCCTCTTGCCAGCAGTACCTGGGTACTGTGTGAAGTGCATATCGCTTTAGAAACAAAACACCTTCGCCAAACGCCCTGCGTCTCATATCTCGGAGTTTATATACTCTCCCCATCATACGTCTAACGCCATGAGCTGGTGAACAAACTGTAAGTGGTCTGACCTTGACTCTTGCCAGCAGAACCGAGGTACTGTGTGAAGTGCATATCGCAGTAGAAACAAAACACCTTCGCCAACTCCCCTGCGTCTCATATCTCGGAGTATATCTACTCTCCCCCCTCATACGTCTAACGCCATGAGCTGGTGAACAAACTGTAAGTGGTCTGATCTTGCCTCTTGCCAGGAGAACCGAGGTACTGTGTGAAGTGCATATCGCAGTAGAAACAAAACACCTTCGCCAACCTCCCTGCGTCTCATATCTCGGAGCATATCTACTCTCCCCCCTCATACGTCTAACGCCATGAGCTGGTGAACAAACTGTAAGTGGTCTGATCTTGCCTCTTGCCAGCAGAACCGAGGTACAGTGCGAAGTGCATGTAGCTTCAGAAACAAAACACCTTCGCCAAACGCCCTGCGTCTCATATCGCGGAGTATATCTAATCTCCCCCCTCATACATCTAACGCTATGAGCTGGTGAGCAAACTGTAAGTGGTCTGATCTTGCCTCTTACCAGCAGAACCGAGGAACTGTGTGAAATGCACATCACTTTAGAAACAAAAAAACTTCGCCAAACGCCCTGCGTCTCATATATCGGAGTATATCTACTCCCCCCCCCTCATACGTCTAACGCCATGAGCTGGTGAACAAACTGTAAGTGGTCTGATCTTGCCTCTTGCCAGCAGTACCTGGGTACTGTGTGAAGTGCATATCGCTTTAGAAACAAAACACCGTCGCCAAACGCCCTGCGTCTCATATCTCGGAGTTTATATACTCTCACCCTCATACGTCTAACGCCATGAGCTGGTGAACAAACTGTAAGTGGTCTGATCTTGCCTCCTGCCAGCAGTACCTGGGTACTGTGTGAAGTGCATATCGCTTTAGAAACAAAACACCTTCGCCAAACGCCCTGCGTCTCATATCTCGGAGTATACCTACTCTCCCCCTCATACGTCTAACGTAATCAGCTGGTGAACAAACTGTATGTGGTCTGATCTTGACTCTTGCCAGCAGAACCGAGGTACTGTGTGACGTGCATATCGCAGTAGAAACAAAACACCTTCGCCAAACCACCTGCGTCTCATATCTCGGAGTATATCTACTCTCCCCATCATACGTTTAACGCCATGAGCTGGTGAACAAAGTGTAAGTGGTCTGATCTTGCCAGCAGAACCGATTAACAGTGTGAAGTGCATATCGCAGTACAAACAAAACACCTTCGCCAACCCCCCTGCGACTCATATCTCGGAGTATATCTAAACTCCCCATCATACGTTTAACGCCATGAGCTGGTGAACAAACTGTAAGTGGTCTGATCTTGCCTCTTGCCAGCAGAACCGAGGAACAGTGTGAAGTGCATATCGCAGTACAAACAAAACACCTTCGCCAACTCCCCTGCGTCTCATATCTCGGAGTATATCTACTCTCCCCCTCATACGTCTAACGTCATGAGCTGGTGAACAAACTGTAGGTGGTCTGATCTTGCCTCTTGCCAGCAGAACCGAGGTACTGTGTTAAGTGCATATCGCAGTAGAAACAAAACGCCTTCGCCAACCCCCCTGCGTCTCATGTCTCGGAGTATATCTACTCTCCCCCTCATACGTCTAACGACATGAGCTGGTGAACAAACTGTAAGTGGTCTGATCTTGCCTCTTGCCAGCAGAACAGAGGAACTGTGTGAAATGCATATGGCAGTAGAAATAAAACACCTTCGCCAAACTCCTAGCGTATCATATCGCGGAGTATATCTACTCTCCCCCCTCATACGTCTAACGCCATGAGCTGGTGAACAAACTGTAAGTGGTCTGATCTTGCCTCTTGCCAGCAGAATCGAGGAACTGTGTGAAGTGCATGTAGCTTCAGAAACAAAACACCTTCGCCAAACGCCCTGCGTCTCATATCTCGGAGTATATCTACTCTCCCCCCCCCCTCATACGTCTAACGCCGTGAGCTGGTGAATAAACTGTAAGTGGTCTGATCTTGCCTCTTGCCAGCAGAACCGAGGTACAGTGCGAAGTGCATGTAGCTTCAGAAACAAAACACCTTCGCCAAACGCCCTGCGTCTCATATCTCGGAGTATATCTACTCTCCCCCCCCCCTCATACATCTAACGCTATGAGCTGGTGAGCAAACTGTAAGTGGTCTGATCTTGCCTCTTACCAGCAGAACCGAGGAACTGTGTGAAATGCATATCACTTTAGAAACAAAAAAACTTCGCCAAACGCCCTGCGTCTCATATATCGGAGTATATCTAATCTCCCCCCCCCCTCAAACGTCTAACGCCATGAGCTGGTGAACAAGCTGTAAGTGGTCTGATCTTGCCTCTTGCCAGCAGTACCTGGGTACTGTGTGAAGTGCATATCGCTTTAGAAACAAAACACCTTCGCCAAACGCCCTGCGTCTCATATCTCGGAGTTTATATACTCTCCCCATCATACGTCTAACGCCATGAGCTGGTGAACAAACTGTAAGTGGTCTGACCTTGACTCTTGCCAGCAGAACCGAGGTACTGTGTGACGTGCATATCGCAGTAGAAACAAAACACCTTCGCCAACCCCCCTGCGACTCATATCTCGGAGTATATCTACTCTCCCCCTCATACGTCTAACGCCATGAGCTGGTGAACAAACTATAAGTGGTCTGATCTTGACTCTTGCCAGCAGAACCGAGGTACTGTGTGACGTGCATATCGCAGTAGAAACAAAACACCTTCCCCAACCCCCCTGCGACTCATATCTCGGAGTATATCTACTCTCCCCCTCATACGTCTAACGCCATGAGCTGGTGAACAAACTGTAAGTGGTCTGATCTTGACTCTTGCCAGCAGAACCGAGGTACTGTGTGACGTGCATATCGCAGTAGAAACAAAACACCTTCGCCAACCCCCCCTGCGACTCATATCTCGGAGTATATCTACTCTCCCCCTCATACGTCTAACGCCATGATTTGGTAAACAAACTGTAAGTGGTCTGATCTTGGCTCATGCCAGCAGAATCGAGGAACTGTGTGGAGTGCATATCGCAGTAGAAACAAAACACCTTCAGCAACTCCCCTGCGTCTCATATCTCGGAGTATATCTACTCTCCCCTTCATACGTCTAACGTCATGAGCTGGGGAACAAACTGTAAGCGGTCTGATCTTGCCTCTTGCCAGCAGAACCGAGGAACTGTGTGAAATGCATATGGCAGTAGAAACAAAACACCTTCGCCAACCCCCTAGCGTCTCATATCTGGGAGTATATCTACTCTCCCCCCTCATACGTCTAACGTCATGAGCTGGTGAACAAACTAAGTGGTCTGATCTTGCCAGTTTCCAGCAGAACCGAGGAACTGTGTGAAGTGCATATCGCAGTAGAAACAAAACACCTTCGCCAACCTCCCTGCGTCTAAAGTCTCGGAGAATATCTACTCTCCCCCCTCATACGTCTAACGCCATGAGCTGGTGAACAAACTGTAAGTGGTCTGATCTTGCCTCTTGCCAGGAGAACCGAGGTACTGTGTGAAGTGCATATCGCAGTAGAAACAAAACACCTTCGCCAACCTCCCTGCGTCTCATATCTCGGAGCATATCTACTCTCCCCCCTCATACGTCTAACGCCATGAGCTGGTGAACAAACTGTAAGTGGTCTGATCTTGCCTCTTGCCAGCAGAACCGAGGTACAGTGCGAAGTGCATGTAGCTTCAGAAACAAAACACCTTCGCCAAACGCCCTGCGTCTCATATCGCGGAGTATATCTAATCTCCCCCCTCATACATCTAACGCTATGAGCTGGTGAGCAAACTGTAAGTGGTCTGATCTTGCCTCTTACCAGCAGAACCGAGGAACTGTGTGAAATGCACATCACTTTAGAAACAAAAAAACTTCGCCAAACGCCCTGCGTCTCATATATCGGAGTATATCTACCCCCCCCCCCCCCTCATACGTCTAACGCCATGAGCTGGTGAACAAACTGTAAGTGGTCTGATCTTGCCTCTTGCCAGCAGTACCTGGGTACTGTGTGAAGTGCATATCGCTTTAGAAACAAAACACCGTCGCCAAACGCCCTGCGTCTCATATCTCGGAGTTTATATACTCTCACCCTCATACGTCTAACGCCATGAGCTGGTGAACAAACTGTAAGTGGTCTGATCTTGCCTCCTGCCAGCAGTACCTGGGTACTGTGTGAAGTGCATATCGCTTTAGAAACAAAACACCTTCGCCAAACGCCCTGCGTCTCATATCTCGGAGTATACCTACTCTCCCCCTCATACGTCTAACGTAATCAGCTGGTGAACAAACTGTATGTGGTCTGATCTTGACTCTTGCCAGCAGAACCGAGGTACTGTGTGACGTGCATATCGCAGTAGAAACAAAACACCTTCGCCAAACCACCTGCGTCTCATATCTCGGAGTATATCTACTCTCCCCATCATACGTTTAACGCCATGAGCTGGTGAACAAAGTGTAAGTGGTCTGATCTTGCCAGCAGAACCGATTAACAGTGTGAAGTGCATATCGCAGTACAAACAAAACACCTTCGCCAACCCCCCTGCGACTCATATCTCGGAGTATATCTAAACTCCCCATCATACGTTTAACGCCATGAGCTGGTGAACAAACTGTAAGTGGTCTGATCTTGCCTCTTGCCAGCAGAACCGAGGAACAGTGTGAAGTGCATATCGCAGTACAAACAAAACACCTTCGCCAACTCCCCTGCGTCTCATATCTCGGAGTATATCTACTCTCCCCCTCATACGTCT
The DNA here is from genome assembly GCA_030765055.1 of Mantis religiosa. Lineage (NCBI taxonomy): Eukaryota > Metazoa > Arthropoda > Insecta > Mantodea > Mantidae > Mantis > Mantis religiosa. Next base: position 265,413 of record JAUKNK010000055.1, read on the forward strand.
AACGTCATGAGCTGGTGAACAAACTGTAGGTGGTCTGATCTTGCCTCTTGCCAGCAGAACCGAGGTACTGTGTTAAGTGCATATCGCAGTAGAAACAAAACGCCTTCGCCAACCCCCCTGCGTCTCATGTCTCGGAGTATATCTACTCTCCCCCTCATACGTCTAACGACATGAGCTGGTGAACAAACTGTAAGTGGTCTGATCTTGCCTCTTGCCAGCAGAACAGAGGAACTGTGTGAAATGCATATGGCAGTAGAAATAAAACACCTTCGCCAAACTCCTAGCGTATCATATCGCGGAGTATATCTACTCTCCCCCCTCATACGTCTAACGCCATGAGCTGGTGAACAAACTGTAAGTGGTCTGATCTTGCCTCTTGCCAGCAGAATCGAGGAACTGTGTGAAGTGCATGTAGCTTCAGAAACAAAACACCTTCGCCAAACGCCCTGCGTCTCATATCTCGGAGTATATCTACTCTCCCCCCCCCCTCATACGTCTAACGCCGTGAGCTGGTGAATAAACTGTAAGTGGTCTGATCTTGCCTCTTGCCAGCAGAACCGAGGTACAGTGCGAAGTGCATGTAGCTTCAGAAACAAAACACCTTCGCCAAACGCCCTGCGTCTCATATCTCGGAGTATATCTACTCTCCCCCCCCCTCATACATCTAACGCTATGAGCTGGTGAGCAAACTGTAAGTGGTCTGATCTTGCCTCTTACCAGCAGAACCGAGGAACTGTGTGAAATGCATATCACTTTAGAAACAAAAAAACTTCGCCAAACGCCCTGCGTCTCATATATCGGAGTATATCTAATCTCCCCCCCCCCTCAAACGTCTAACGCCATGAGCTGGTGAACAAGCTGTAAGTGGTCTGATCTTGCCTCTTGCCAGCAGTACCTGGGTACTGTGTGAAGTGCATATCGCTTTAGAAACAAAACACCTTCGCCAAACGCCCTGCGTCTCATATCTCGGAGTTTATATACTCTCCCCATCATACGTCTAACGCCATGAGCTGGTGAACAAACTGTAAGTGGTCTGACCTTGACTCTTGCCAGCAGAACCGAGGTACTGTGTGACGTGCATATCGCAGTAGAAACAAAACACCTTCGCCAACCCCCCTGCGACTCATATCTCGGAGTATATCTACTCTCCCCCTCATACGTCTAACGCCATGAGCTGGTGAACAAACTATAAGTGGTCTGATCTTGACTCTTGCCAGCAGAACCGAGGTACTGTGTGACGTGCATATCGCAGTAGAAACAAAACACCTTCCCCAACCCCCCTGCGACTCATATCTCGGAGTATATCTACTCTCCCCCTCATACGTCTAACGCCATGAGCTGGTGAACAAACTGTAAGTGGTCTGATCTTGACTCTTGCCAGCAGAACCGAGGTACTGTGTGACGTGCATATCGCAGTAGAAACAAAACACCTTCGCCAACCCCCCCTGCGACTCATATCTCGGAGTATATCTACTCTCCCCCTCATACGTCTAACGCCATGATTTGGTAAACAAACTGTAAGTGGTCTGATCTTGGCTCATGCCAGCAGAATCGAGGAACTGTGTGGAGTGCATATCGCAGTAGAAACAAAACACCTTCAGCAACTCCCCTGCGTCTCATATCTCGGAGTATATCTACTCTCCCCTTCATACGTCTAACATCATGAGCTGGGGAACAAACTGTAAGCGGTCTGATCTTGCCTCTTGCCAGCAGAACCGAGGAACTGTGTGAAATGCATATGGCAGTAGAAACAAAACACCTTCGCCAACCCCCTAGCGTCTCATATCTGGGAGTATATCTACTCTCCCCCCTCATACGTCTAACGTCATGAGCTGGTGAACAAACTAAGTGGTCTGATCTTGCCAGTTTCCAGCAGAACCGAGGAACTGTGTGAAGTGCATATCGCAGTAGAAACAAAACACCTTCGCCAACCTCCCTGCGTCTAAAGTCTCGGAGAATATCTACTCTCCCCCCTCATACGTCTAACGCCATGAGCTGGTGAACAAACTGTAAGTGGTCTGATCTTGCCTCTTGCCAGCAGTACCTGGGTACAGTGCGAAGTGCATAGAGCAGTAGAAACAAAACACCTTCGCCAAACCACCTGCGTCTCTTATCTCGGAGTATATCTACTCTCCCCATCATACGTTTAACGCCATGAGCTGGTGAACAAACTGTAAGTGGTCTGATCTTGCCTCTTGCCAGCAGAACCGAGGAACAGTGTGAAGTGCATATCGCAGTACAAACAAAACACCTTCGCCAATTCCCCTGCGTCTCATATCTCGGAGTATATCTACTCTCCCCCCTCATATGTCTAACGCCATGAGCTGGTGAACAAATTGTAAGTGGTCTGATCTTGCCTCTGGCCAGCAGAACCGAGGTACTGTGTGAAGTGCATATCGCAGTAGAAACAAAACACCTTCGCCAACCCCTCTGCGTCTCATGTCTCGGAGTATATCTACTCTCCCCTTCATACGTCTAACGTCATGAGCTGGTGAACAAACTGTAAGTGGTCTGATCTTGCCTCTTGCCAGCAGAACCGAGGTACTGTGTGAAGTGCATATCGCAGTAGAAACAAAACACCTTCGACAACCCCCCTGCGTCTCATGTCTCGGAGTATATCTACTCTCCCCCTCATACGTCGAACGCCATGAGCTGGTGAACAAACTGTAAGTGGTCTGATCTTGCCTCTTGCCTCTTGCCAGCAGAACCGAGGAACTGTGTGAAATGCATGTGGCAGTAGAAATAAAACACCTTCGCCAAACTCCTAGCGCCTCATATCGCGGAGTATATCTACTCTCCCCCCTCATACGTCTAACGCCATGAGCTGGTGAACAAACTGTAAGTGGTCTGATCTTGCCTCTTGCCAGCAGAACTGAGGAACAGTGTGAAGTGCAAATCGCAGTACAAACAAAACACCTTCGCCAACTCCCCTGCGTCTCATATCTCGGAGTATATCTACTCTCCCCCCTCATACGTCTAACGCCATGAGCTGGAGAACAAACTGTAAGTGGTCTGATCTTGCCTCTGGCCAGCAGAACCGAGGTACTGTGTGAAGTGCATATCGCAGTAGAAACAAAACACCTTCGCCAACCTCCCTGCGTCTCATATCTCGAAGAAAATATCTACACTCCCCCCCCCCCCTCATACGTCTAACGCCATGAGCTGGTGAATAAACTGTAAGTGGTCTGATCTTGCCTCTTGCCAGCAGAACCGAGGTACAGTGCGAAGTGCATGTAGCTTCAGAAACAAAACACCTTCGCCAAACGCCCTGCGTCTCATATCTCGGAGTATATCTGATCTCCCCCCTCATACATCTAACGCTATGAGCTGGTGAGCAAACTGTAAGTGGTCTGATCTTGCCTCTTACCAGCAGAACCGAGGAACTCTGTGAAATGCACATCACTTTAGAAACAAAAAAACTTCGCCAAACGCCCTGCGTCTCATATATCGGAGTATATCTACTCTCCCCCCCCCCTCATACGTCTAACGCCATGAGCTGGTGAACAAACTGTAAGTGGTCTGATCTTGCCTCTTACCAGCAGAACCGAGGAACAGTGTGAAGTGCATATCGCAGTACAAACAAAACACCTTCGCCAACTCCCCTGCGTCTCATATCTCGGAGTATATCTACTCTCCCCTTCATACGTCTAACGCCATGAGCTGGTGAACAAACTGTAAGTGGTCTGATCTTGCCTCTTACCAGCAGAACCGAGGAACAGTGTGATGTGCATATCGCAGTACAAACAAAACACCTTCGCGAACTCCCCTGCGTCTCATATCTCGGAGTATATCTACTCTCCCCTTCATACGTCTAACGTCATGAGCTGGTGAACAAACTGTAAGTGGTCTGATCTTGCCTCTTGCCAGCAGAACCGAGGTACTGTGTGAAGTGCATATCGCAGTAGAAACAAAATACCTTCGCCAAACTCCTAGCGTCTCATATCGCGGAGTATATCTACTCTCCCCCCTCATACGTCTAACGCCATGAGCTGGTGAACAAACTGTAAGTGGTCTGATCTTGCCTCTTGCCAGCAGAACTGAGGTACAGTGTGAAGTGCAAGTAGCTTCAGAAACAAAACACCTTCGCCAAACGCCCTGCGTCTCATATCTCGGAGTATATATACTCTCCCCCTCATACATCTAACGCTATGAGCTGGTGAGCAAACTGTAAGTGGTCTGATCTTGCCTCTTACCAGCAGAACCGAGGAACTGTGTGAAATGCATATCACTTTAGAAACAAAAAAACTTCGCCTAACGCCCTGCGTCTCATATCTCGGAGTATATATACTCTCCCCCTCATACATCTAACGCTATAAGCTGGTGAGCAAACTGTAAGTGGTCTGATCTTGCCTCTTGCCAGCAGAACCGAGGAACTGTGTGAAGTGCATATCGCTGTAGAAACAAAACACCTTCGCCAACCCCCCTGCGTCTGAGGTCTCTGAGTGTATCTACTCTGCCCCCTCATACGTCTAACGCCATGAGCTGGTGAACAAACTGAAAGTGGTCTGATCTTGCCTCTTACCAGCAGAACCGAGGTATTGTGTGAAGTGCATATCGCAGTAGAAACAAAACACCTTCGCCAAACCCCTGCGTCTTATCTCTCGGAGTATATCTACTCTCTCCCCTCATACGTCTAACGTCATGAGCTGGTGAACAAAGTGTAAGTGATCTGATCTTGCCTCTTACCAGCAGAACCGAGGAACTGTGTGAAGTGCATATCGCAGTAGAAACAAAACACCTTCGCCAACCCCCTGCGTCTTATCTCTCGGAGTATATCTACTCTCCCCCCTCATACGTCTTACGCCATGAGCCGCTGAACAAACTGTAAGTGGTCTGATCTTGCCTCTTACCAGCAGAACCGAGGAACTGTGTGAAGTGCATATCGCAGTAGAAACAAAACACCTTCGCCAACTCCCCTGCGTCTCATGTCTCGGAGTATATCTACTCTCCCCCTCATACGTCTAACGCCATGAGCTGGTGAACAAACTGTAAGTGGTCTGATCTTGCCTCTTGCCAGCAGAACCGAGGAACTGTGTGAAGTGCATATCGCTATAGAAACAAAACACCTTCGCCAACTCCCCTGCGTCTCATGTCTCGGAGTATATCTACTCTCCCCCTCATACGTCTAACGCCATGAGCTGGTGAACAAACTGTAAGTGGTCTGATCTTGCCTCTTACCAGCAGAACCGAGGAACTGTGTGAAGTGCATATCGCAGTAGAAACAAAACACCTTCGCCAACTCCCCTGCGTCTCATGTCTCGGAGTATATCTACTCTCCCCCTCATACGTCTAACGCCATGAGCTGGGGAACAAACTGTAAGTGGTCTGATCTTGCCTCTTGCCATCAGAACCGAGGAACTGTGTGAAGTGCATATCGCAGTAGAAACAAAACACCTTCGCCAACCCCCTACGTCTCATGTCTCGGAGTATATCTACTCTCCCCCCTCATACGTCTAACGCCATGAGCTGGTGAACAAACTGTAAGTGGTCTGATCTTGACTCTTGCCAGCAGAACCGAGGTACTGTGTGAAGTGCATATCGCAGTAGAAACAAAACACATTCGCCAACTCCCCTGTGTCTCATGTCTCGGAGTATATCTACTCCCCCCCCCTCATACGTCTAACGCTGTGAGCTGGTAAACAAACTGTAAGTGGTCTGATCTTGCCTCTTGCCAGCAGAATCGAGGTACTGTGTGAAGTGCATATCGCTTTAGAAACAAAACACCTTCGCCAACCTCCCTGCGTCTCATGTCTCGGAGTATATCTACTCTCCCCCCTCATACGTCTAACGCCATGAGCTGGTGAACAAACTGTAAGTGGTCTGATCTCGCCTCTTACCAGCAGAACCAAGGAACTGTGTGAAGTGCATATCGCAGTAGAAACAAAACACCTTCGCCAACCCCCCTGCGTCTCATATCTCGGAGTATATCTACTCTCCCCCCTCACACGTCTAACGCCATCAGCTGGTGAACAAACTGTAAGTGGTCTGATCTTGCCTCTTGCCAGCAGAACCGAGGTACAGTGCGAAGTGCATATAGCAGTAGAAACAAAACACCTTCGCCAAACCACCTGCGTCTCATATCTCGGAGTATATCCACTCTCCCCACCATACGTTTAACGCCATGAGCTGGTCAACAAACTGTAAGTGGTCTGATCTTGCCTCTTGCCAGCAGAACCGAGGAACAGTGTGAAGTGCATATCGGAGTAGAAACAAAACACCTTCGCCAACTCCCCTGCGTCTCATATCTCGGAGTATATCTACTCTCCCCCTCATACGTCTAACGCCATGAGCTGGTGAACAAACTGTAAGTGGTCTGATCTTGCCTCTTGCCAGCAGGACCGAGGAATAGTGTGAAGTGCATATCGCAGTACAAACAAAACACCTTCGCCAACTCCCCTGCGTCTCATATCTCGGAGTATATCTACTCTCCCCCCTCATACGTCTAACGCCATGAGCTGGTGAACAAACTGTAAGTGGTCTGATCTTGCCTCTTGCCAGCAGAACCGAGGTACTGTGTGAAGTGCATATCGCAGTAGAAACAAAACACCTTCGCCAACTCCCCTGTGTCTCATGTCTCGGAGTATATCTACTCTCCCCCTCATACGTCTAACACCATGAGCTGGTGAACAAACTGTAAGTGGTCTGATCTCGCCTCCTACCAGCAGAACCAAGGAACTGTGTGAAGTGCATATCGCAGTAGAAACAAAACACCATCGCCAACCCCCCTGCGTCTCATATCTCGGAGTATATCTACTCTCCCCCCTCACACGTCTAACGCCATCAGCTGGTGAACAAACTGTAAGTGGTCTGATCTTGCCTCTTGCCAGCAGAACCGAGGTACAGTGCGAAGTGCATATAGCAGTAGAAACAAAACACCTTCGCCAAACCACCTGCGTCTCATATCTCGGAGTATATCCACTCTCCCCACCATACGTTTAACGCCATGAGTTGGTCAACAAACTGTAAGTGGTCTGATCTTGCCTCTTGCCAGCAGAACCGAGGAACAGTGTGAAGTGCATATCGGAGTAGAAACAAAACACCTTCGCCAACTCCCCTGCGTCTCATATCTCGGAGTATATCTACTCTCCCCCTCATACGTCTAACGCCATGAGCTGGTGAACAAACTGTAAGTGGTCTGATCTTGCCTCTTGCCAGCAGAACCGAGGAATAGTGTGAAGTGCATATCGCAGTACAAACAAAACACCTTCTCCAACTCCCCTGCGTCTCATATCTCGGAGTATATCTACTCTCCCCCCTCATACGTCTAACGCCATGAGCTGGTGAACAAACTGTAAGTGGTCTGATCTTGCCTCTTGCCAGCAGAACCGAGGTACTGTGTGAAGTGCATATCGCAGTAGAAACAAAACACCTTCGCCAACCCCCCTGCGTCTCATTTCTCGGAGTATATCTACTCTCCCCCTCATACGTCTAACGTCATGAGCTGGTGAACAAACTGTAAGTGGTCTGATCTTGCCTCTTGCCTCTTGCCAGCAGAACCGAGGAACTGTATGAAATGTATATGGCAGTAGAAATAAAACACCTTCGTCAAACTCCTAGCGCCTCATATCGCGGAGTATATCTACTCTCCCCCCTCATACGTCTAACGCCATGAGCTGGTGAACAAACTGTAAGTGCTCTGATCTTGCCTCTTGCCAGCAGAACACGGGAACAGTGTGAAGTGCATATCGCAGTACAAACAAAACACCTTCGCCAACTCCCCTGCGTCTCATATCTCGGAGTATATCTACTCTCCCCCCTCATACGTCTAACGCCATGAGCTGGTGAACAAACTGTAAGTGGTCTGATCTTGCCTCTTGCCAGGAGAACCGAGGTACTGTGTGAAGTGCATATCGCAGTAGAAACAAAACACCTTCGCCAACCTCCCTGCGTCTCATATCTCGGAGCATATCTACTCTCCCCCCTCATACGTCTAACGCCATGAGCTGGTGAACAAACTGTAAGTGGTCTGATCTTGCCTCTTGCCAGCAGAACCGAGGTACAGTGCGAAGTGCATGTAGCTTCAGAAACAAAACACCTTCGCCAAACGCCCTGCGTCTCATATCGCGGAGTATATCTAATCTCCCCCCTCATACATCTAACGCTATGAGCTGGTGAGCAAACTGTAAGTGGTCTGATCTTGCCTCTTACCAGCAGAACCGAGGAACTGTGTGAAATGCACATCACTTTAGAAACAAAAAAACTTCGCCAAACGCCCTGCGTCTCATATATCGGAGTATATCTACTCCCCCCCCCCTCATACGTCTAACGCCATGAGCTGGTGAACAAACTGTAAGTGGTCTGATCTTGCCTCTTGCCAGCAGTACCTGGGTACTGTGTGAAGTGCATATCGCTTTAGAAACAAAACACCGTCGCCAAACGCCCTGCGTCTCATATCTCGGAGTTTATATACTCTCACCCTCATACGTCTAACGCCATGAGCTGGTGAACAAACTGTAAGTGGTCTGATCTTGCCTCCTGCCAGCAGTACCTGGGTACTGTGTGAAGTGCATATCGCTTTAGAAACAAAACACCTTCGCCAAACGCCCTGCGTCTCATATCTCGGAGTATACCTACTCTCCCCCTCATACGTCTAACGTAATCAGCTGGTGAACAAACTGTATGTGGTCTGATCTTGACTCTTGCCAGCAGAACCGAGGTACTGTGTGACGTGCATATCGCAGTAGAAACAAAACACCTTCGCCAAACCACCTGCGTCTCATATCTCGGAGTATATCTACTCTCCCCATCATACGTTTAACGCCATGAGCTGGTGAACGAAGTGTAAGTGGTCTGATCTTGCCAGCAGAACCGATTAACAGTGTGAAGTGCATATCGCAGTACAAACAAAACACCTTCGCCAACCCCCCTGCGACTCATATCTCGGAGTATATCTAAACTCCCCATCATACGTTTAACGCCATGAGCTGGTGAACAAACTGTAAGTGGTCTGATCTTGCCTCTTGCCAGCAGAACCGAGGAACAGTGTGAAGTGCATATCGCAGTACAAACAAAACACCTTCGCCAACTCCCCTGCGTCTCATATCTCGGAGTATGTCTACTCTCCCCTTCATACGTCTAACGTCATGAGCTGGTGAACAAACTGTAGGTGGTCTGATCTTGCCTCTTGCCAGCAGAACCGAGGTACTGTGTTAAGTGCATATCGCAGTAGAAACAAAACACCTTCGCCAACCCCCCTGCGTCTCATGTCTCGGAGTATATCTACTCTCCCCCTCATACGTCTAACGACATGAGCTGGTGAACAAACTGTAAGTGGTCTGATCTTGCCTCTTGCCAGCAGAACAGAGGAACTGTGTGAAATGCATATGGCAGTAGAAATAAAACACCTTCGCCAAACTCCTAGCGTATCATATCGCGGAGTATATCTACTCTCCCCCCTCATACGTCTAACGCCATGAGCTGGTGAACAAACTGTAAGTGGTCTGATCTTGCCTCTTGCCAGCAGAACCGAGGAACTGTGTGAAGTGCATGTAGCTTCAGAAACAAAACACCTTCGCCAAACGCCCTGCGTCTCATATCTCGGAGTATATCTACTCTCCCCCCCCTCATACGTCTAACGCCGTGAGCTGGTGAATAAACTGTAAGTGGTCTGATCTTGCCTCTTGCCAGCAGAACCGAGGTACAGTGCGAAGTGCATGTAGCTTCAGAAACAAAACACCTTCGCCAAACGCCCTGCGTCTCATATCTCGGAGTATATCTACTCTCCCCCCCCCCTCATACATCTAACGCTATGAGCTGGTGAGCAAACTGTAAGTGGTCTGATCTTGCCTCTTACCAGCAGAACCGAGGAACTGTGTGAAATGCATATCACTTTAGAAACAAAAAAACTTCGCCAAACGCCCTGCGTCTCATATATCGGAGTATATCTACTCTCCCCCCCCCCTCAAACGTCTAACGCCATGAGCTGGTGAACAAACTGTAAGTGGTCTGATCTTGCCTCTTGCCAGCAGTACCTGGGTACTGTGTGAAGTGCATATCGCTTTAGAAACAAAACACCTTCGCCAAACGCCCTGCGTCTCATATCTCGGAGTTTATATACTCTCCCCATCATACGTCTAACGCCATGAGCTGGTGAACAAACTGTAAGTGGTCTGACCTTGACTCTTGCCAGCAGAACCGAGGTACTGTGTGACGTGCATATCGCAGTAGAAACAAAACACCTTCGCCAACCCCCCTGCGACTCATATCTCGGAGTATATCTACTCTCCCCCTCATACGTCTAACGCCATGAGCTGGTGAACAAACTATAAGTGGTCTGATCTTGACTCTTGCCAGCAGAACCGAGGTACTGTGTGACGTGCATATCGCAGTAGAAACAAAACACCTTCCCCAACCCCCCTGCGACTCATATCTCGGAGTATATCTACTCTCCCCCTCATACGTCTAACGCCATGAGCTGGTGAACAAACTGTAAGTGGTCTGATCTTGACTCTTGCCAGCAGAACCGAGGTACTGTGTGACGTGCATATCGCAGTAGAAACAAAACACCTTCGCCAACCCCCCCTGCGACTCATATCTCGGAGTATATCTACTCTCCCCCTCATACGTCTAACGCCATGATTTGGTAAACAAACTGTAAGTGGTCTGATCTTGGCTCATGCCAGCAGAATCGAGGAACTGTGTGGAGTGCATATCGCAGTAGAAACAAAACACCTTCAGCAACTCCCCTGCGTCTCATATCTCGGAGTATATCTAGTCTCCCCTTCATACGTCTAACGTCATGAGCTGGGGAACAAACTGTAAGCGGTCTGATCTTGCCTCTTGCCAGCAGAACCGAGGAACTGTGTGAAATGCATATGGCAGTAGAAACAAAACCCTTCGCCAACCCCCTAGCGTCTCATATCTGGGAGTATATCTACTCTCCCCCCTCATACGTCTAACGTCATGAGCTGGTGAACAAACTAAGTGGTCTGATCTTGCCAGTTTCCAGCAGAACCGAGGAACTGTGTGAAGTGCATATCGCAGTAGAAACAAAACACCTTCGCCAACCTCCCTGTGTCTAAAGTCTCGGAGAATATCTACTCTCCCCCCTCATACGTCTAACGCCATGAGCTGGTGAACAAACTGTAAGTGGTCTGATCTTGCCTCTTGCCAGCAGTACCTGGGTACAGTGCGAAGTGCATAGAGCAGTAGAAACAAAACACCTTCGCCAAACCACCTGCGTCTCATATCTCGGAGTATATCTACTCTCCCCATCATACGTTTAACGCCATGAGCTGGTGAACAAACTGTAAGTGGTCTGATCTTGCCTCTTGCCAGCAGAACCGAGGAACAGTGTGAAGTGCATATCGCAGTACAAACAAAACACCTTCGCCAATTCCCCTGCGTCTCATATCTCGGAGTATATCTACTCTCCCCCCTCATATGTCTAACGCCATGAGCTGGTGAACAAATTGTAAGTGGTCTGATCTTGCCTCTGGCCAGCAGAACCGAGGTACTGTGTGAAGTGCATATCGCAGTAGAAACAAAACACCTTCGCCAACCCCTCTGCGTCTCATGTCTCGGAGTATATCTACTCTCCCCTTCATACGTCTAACGTCATGAGCTGGTGAACAAACTGTAAGTGGTCTGATCTTGCCTCTTGCCAGCAGAACCGAGGTACTGTGTGAAGTGCATATCGCAGTAGAAACAAAACACCTTCGACAACCCCCCTGCGTCTCATGTCTCGGAGTATATCTACTCTCCCCCTCATACGTCGAACGCCATGAGCTGGTGAACAAACTGTAAGTGGTCTGATCTTGCCTCTTGCCTCTTGCCAGCAGAACCGAGGAACTGTGTGAAATGCATGTGGCAGTAGAAATAAAACACCTTCGCCAAACTCCTAGCGCCTCATATCGCGGAGTATATCTACTCTCCCCCCTCATACGTCTAACGCCATGAGCTGGTGAACAAACTGTAAGTGGTCTGATCTTGCCTCTTGCCAGCAGAACTGAGGAACAGGGTGAAGTGCATATCGCAGTACAAACAAAACACCTTCGCCAACTCCCCTGCGTCTCATATCTCGGAGTATATCTACTCTCCCCCCTCATACGTCTAACGCCATGAGCTGGAGAACAAACTGTAAGTGGTCTGATCTTGCCTCTGGCCAGCAGAACCGAGGTACTGTGTGAAGTGCATATCGCAGTAGAAACAAAACACCTTCGCCAACCTCCCTGCGTCTCATATCTCGAAGAAAATATCTACACTCCCCCCCCCCTCATACGTCTAACGCCATGAGCTGGTGAATAAACTGTAAGTGGTCTGATCTTGCCTCTTGCCAGCAGAACCGAGGTACAGTGCGAAGTGCATGTAGCTTCAGAAACAAAACACCTTCGCCAAACGCCCTGCGTCTCATATCTCGGAGTATATCTAATCTCCCCCCTCATACATCTAACGCTATGAGCTGGTGAGCAAACTGTAAGTGGTCTGATCTTGCCTCTTACCAGCAGAACCGAGGAACTGTGTGAAATGCACATCACTTTAGAAACAAAAAAACTTCGCCAAACGCCCTGCGTCTCATATATCGGAGTATATCTACTCTCCCCCCCCCTCATACGTATAACGCCATGAGCTGGTGAACAAACTGTAAGTGGTCTGATCTTGCCTCTTACCAGCAGAACCGAGGAAGAGTGTGAAGTGCATATCGCAGTACAAACAAAACACCTTCGCCAACTCCCCTGCGTCTCATATCTCGGAGTATATCTACTCTCCCCTTCATACGTCTAACGCCATGAGCTGGTGAACAAACTGTAAGTGGTCTGATCTTGCCTCTTACCAGCAGAACCGAGGAACAGTGTGATGTGCATATCGCAGTACAAACAAAACACCTTCGCGAACTCCCCTGCGTCTCATATCTCGGAGTATATCTACTCTCCCCTTCATACGTCTAACGTCATGAGCTGGTGAACAAACTGTAAGTGGTCTGATCTTGCCTCTTGCCAGCAGAACCGAGGTACTGTGTGAAGTGCATATCGCAGTAGAAACAAAATACCTTCGCCAAACTCCTAGCGTCTCATATCGCGGAGTATATCTACTCTCCCCCATCATACGTCTAACGCCATGAGCTGGTGAACAAACTGTAAGTGGTCTGATCTTGCCTCTTGCCAGCAGAACCGAGGTACAGTGTGAAGTGCATGTAGCTTCAGAAACAAAACACCTTCGCCAAACGCCCTGCGTCTCATATCTCGGAGTATATATACTCTCCCCCTCATACATCTAACGCTATGAGCTGGTGAGCAAACTGTAAGTGGTCTGATCTTGCCTCTTACCAGCAGAACCGAGGAACTGTGTGAAATGCATATCACTTTAGAAACAAAAAAACTTCGCCTAACGCCCTGCGTCTCATATCTCGGAGTATATATACTCTCCCCCTCATACATCTAACGCTATAAGCTGGTGAGCAAACTGTAAGTGGTCTGATCTTGCCTCTTGCCAGCAGAACCGAGGAACTGTGTGAAGTGCATATCACTTTAGAAACAAAAAAACTTCGCCTAACGCCCTGCGTCTCATATCTCGGAGTATATATACTCTCCCCCCTCATACATCTAACGCTATAAGCTGGTGAGCAAACTGTAAGTGGTCTGATCTTGCCTCTTGCCAGCAGAACCGAGGTACTGTGTGAAGTGCATATCGCTGTAGAAACAAAACACCTTCGCCAACCCCCCTGCGTCTGAGGTCTCTGAGTGTATCTACTCTGCCCCCTCATACGTCTAACGCCATGAGCTGGTGAACAAACTGAAAGTGGTCTGATCTTGCCTCTTACCAGCAGAACCGAGGAACTGTGTGAAGTGCATATCGCAGTAGAAACAAAACACCTTCGCCAAACCCCTGCGTCTTATCTCTCGGAGTATATCTACTCTCTCCCCTCATACGTCTAACGTCATGAGCTGGTGAACAAACTGTAAGTGATCTGATCTTGCCTCTTACCAGCAGAACCGAGGTACTGTGTGAAGTGCATATCGCAGTAGAAACAAAACACCTTCGCCAAACCCCTGCGTCTTATCTCTCGGAGTATATCTACTCTCTCCCCTCATACGTCTAACGCCATGAGCTGGTGAACAAACTGTAAGTGGTCTTATCTTGACTCTTGCCAGCAGAACCGAGGAACTGTGTGAAGTGCATATCGCAGTAGAAACAAAACACCTTCGCCAACCCCCTGCGTCTTATCTCTCGGAGTATATCTACTCTCCCGCCTCATACGTCTTAAGCCATGAGCCGCTGAACAAACTGTAAGTGGTCTGATCTTGCCTCTTACCAGCAGAACCGAGGAACTGTGTGAAGTGCATATCGCAGTAGAAACAAAACACCTTCGCCAACTCCCCTGCGTCTCATGTCTCGGAGTATATCTACTCTCCCCCTCATACGTCTAACGCCATGAGCTGGTGAACAAACTGTAAGTGGTCTGATCTTGCCTCTTACCAGCAGAACCGAGGAACTGTGTGAAGTGCATATCGCAGTAGAAACAAAACACCTTCGCCAACTCCCCTGCGTCTCATGTCTCGGAGTATATCTACTCTCCCCCTCATACGTCTAACGCCATGAGCTGGTGAACAAACTGTAAGTGGTCTGATCTTGCCTCTTGCCAGCAGAACCGAGGAACTGTGTGAAGTGCATATCGCTATAGAAACAAAACACCTTCGCCAACTCCCCTGCGTCTCATGTCTCGGAGTATATCTACTCTCCCCCTCATACGTCTAACGCCATCAGCTGGTGAACAAACTGTAAGTGGTCTGATCTTGCCTCTTGCCAGCAGAACCGAGGAACTGTGTGAAGTGCATATCGCTATAGAAACAAAACACCTTCGCCAACTCCCCTGCGTCTCATGTCTCGGAGTATATCTACTCTCCCCCTCATACGTCTAACGCCATGAGCTGGTGAACAAACTGTAAGTGGTCTGATCTTGCCTCTTACCAGCAGAACCGAGGAACTGTGTGAAGTGCATATCGCAGTAGAAACAAAACACCTTCGCCAACTCCCCTGCGTCTCATGTCTCGGAGTTTATCTACTCTCCCCCTCATACGTCTAACGCCATGAGCTGGGGAACAAACTGTAAGTGGTCTGATCTTGCCTCTTGCCATCAGAACCGAGGAACTGTGTGAAGTGCATATCGCAGTAGAAAGAGAACACCTTCGCCAACCCCCTACGTCTCATGTCTCGGAGTATATCTACTCTCCCCCCTCATACGTCTAACGCCATGAGCTGGTGAACAAACTGTAAGTGGTCTGATCTTGCCTCTTTCCAGCAGAACCGAGGAACTGTGTGAAGTGCATATCGCAGTAGAAACAAAACACATTCGCCAACTCCCCTGCGTCTCATGTCTCGGAGTATATCTACTCCCCCCCCCCCCTCATACGTCTAACGCTGTGAGCTGGTGAACAAACTGTAAGTGGTCTGATCTTGCCTCTTGCCAGCAGAATCGAGGTACTGTGTGAAGTGCATATCGCAGTAGAAAGAGAACACCTTCGCCAACCCCCTACGTCTCATGTCTCGGAGTATATCTACTCTCCCCCCTCATACGTCTAACGCCATGAGCTGGTGAACAAACTGTAAGTGGTCTGATCTTGCCTCTTTCCAGCAGAACCGAGGTACTGTGTGAAGTGCATATCACTTTAGAAACAAAACACCTTCACCAAACACCCTGCGTCTCATATCTCGCAGTATATCTACTCTCCCCCCTCTTACGTCTAACGCCATGAGCTGGTGAACAAACTGTAAGTGGTCTGATCTCGCCTCTTGCCATCAGAACCGAGGAACTGTGAGAAGTGCATATCGCAGTAGAAACAGAACACCTTCGCCAACCCCCTACGTTTCATGTCTCGGAGTATATCTACTCTCCCCCCTCATACGTCTAACGCCATGAGCTGGTGAACAAACTGTAAGTGGTCTGATCTTGACTCTTGCCAGCAGAACCGAGGTACTGTGTGAAGTGCATATCGCAGTAGAAACAAAACACATTCGCCAACTCCCCTGTGTCTCATGTCTCGGAGTATATCTACTCCCCCCCCCTCATACGTCTAACGCTGTGAGCTGGTAAACAAACTGTAAGTGGTCTGATCTTGCCTCTTGCCAGCAGAATCGAGGTACTGTGTGAAGGGCATATCGCTTTAGAAACAAAACACCTTCGCCAACTTCCCTGCGTCTCATGTCTCGGAGTATATCTAATCTCCCCCCTCATACGTCTAACGCCATGAGCTGGTGAACAAACTGTAAGTGGTCTGATCTTGCCTCTTACCAGCAGAACCAAGGAACTGTGTGAAGTGCATATCGCAGTAGAAACAAAACACCTTCGCCAACCCCCCTGCGTCTCATATCTCGGAGTATATCTACTCTCCCCCTCACACGTCTAACGCCATCAGCTGGTGAACAAACTGTAAGTGGTCTGATCTTGCCTCTTGCCAGCAGAACCGAGGTACAGTGCGAAGTGCATATAGCAGTAGAAACAAAACACCGTCGCCAAACCACCTGCGTCTCATATCTCGGAGTATATCCACTCTCCCCACCATACGTTTAACGCCATGAGCTGGTCAACAAACTGTAAGTGGTCTGATCTTGCCTCTTGCCAGCAGAACCGAGGAACAGTGTGAAGTGCATATCGGAGTAGAAACAAAACACCTTCGCCAACTCCCCTGCGTCTCATATCTCGGAGTATATCTACTCTCCCCCTCATACGTCTAACGCCATGAGCTGGTGAACAAACTGTAAGTGGTCTGATCTTGCCTCTTGCCAGCAGAACCGAGGAATAGTGTGAAGTGCATATCGCAGTACAAACAAAACACCTTCGCCAACTCCCCTGCGTCTCATATCTCGGAGTATATCTACTCTCCCCCCTCATACGTCTAACGCCATGAGCTGGTGAACAAACTGTAAGTGGTCTGATCTTGCCTCTTGCCAGCAGAACCGAGGTACTGTGTGAAGTGCATATCGCAGTAGAAACAAAACACCTTCGCCAACCCCCCTGCGTCTCATGTCTCGGAGTATATCTACTCTCCCCCTCATACGTCTAACGTCATGAGCTGGTGAACAAACTGTAAGTGGTCTGATCTTGCCTCTTGCCTCTTGCCAGCAGAACCGAGGAACTGTATGAAATGTATATGGCAGTAGAAATAAAACACCTTCGTCAAACTCCTAGCGCCTCATATCGCGGAGTATATCTACTCTCCCCCCCCTCATACGTCTAACGTCATGAGCTGGTGAACAAACTGTAAGTGGTCTGATCTTGCCTCTTGCCAGCAGAACCGAGGTACTGTGTTAAGTGCATATCGCAGTAGAAACAAAACACCTTCGCCAACCCCCCTGCGTCTCATGTCTCGGAGTATATCTACTCTCCCCCTCATACGTCTAACGCCATGAGCTAGTGAACAAACTGTAAGTGGTCTGATCTTGCCTCTTGCCAGCAGAACCGAGGAACTGTGTGAAGTGCATGTAGCTTCAGAAACAAAACACCTTCGCCAAACGCCCTGCGTCTCATATCTCGGAGTATATCTACTCTCCCCCCCCCCTCATACGTCTAACGCCATGAGCTGGTGAATAAACTGTAAGTGGTCTGATCTTGCCTCTTACCAGCAGAACCGAGGAACTGTGTGAAATGCATATCACTTTAGAAACAAAAAAACTTCGCCAAACGCCCTGCGTCTCATATATCGGAGTATATCTACTCTCCCCCCCCCTCAAACGTCTAACGCCATGAGCTGGTGAACAAACTGTAAGTGGTCTGATCTTGCCTCTTGCCAGCAGTACCTGGGTACTGTGTGAAGTGCATATCGCTTTAGAAACAAAACACCTTCGCCAAACGCCCTGCGTCTCATATCTCGGAGTTTATATACTCTCCCCATCATACGTCTAACGCCATGAGCTGGTGAACAAACTGTAAGTGGTCTGACCTTGACTCTTGCCAGCAGAACCGAGGTACTGTGTGACGTGCATATCGCAGTAGAAACAAAACACCTTCGCCAACCCCCCTGCGACTCATATCTCGGAGTATATCTACTCTCCCCCTCATACGTCTAACGCCATGAGCTGGTGAACAAACCATAAGTGGTCTGATCTTGACTCTTGCCAGCAGAACCGAGGTACTGTGTGACGTGCATATCGCAGTAGAAACAAAACACCTTCCCCAACTCCCCTGCGACTCATATCTCGGAGTATATCTACTCTCCCCCTCATACGTCTAACGCCATGAGCTGGTGAACAAACTGTAAGTGGTCTGATCTTGACTCTTGCCAGCAGAACCGAGGTACTGTGTGACGTGCATATCGCAGTAGAAACAAAACACCTTCGCCAACCCCCCCTGCGACTCATATCTCGGAGTATATCTACTCTCCCCCTCATACGTCTAACGCCATGAGCTGGTAAACAAACTGTAAGTGGTCTGATCTTGGCTCATGCCAGCAGAATCGAGGAACTGTGTGGAGTGCATATCGCAGTAGAAACAAAACACCTTCAGCAACTCCCCTGCGTCTCATATCTCGGAGTATATCTACTCTCCCCTTCATACGTCTAACGTCATGAGCTGGGGAACAAACTGTAAGCGGTCTGATCTTGCCTCTTGCCAGCAGAACCGAGGAACTGTGTGAAATGCATATGGCAGTAGAAACAAAACACCTTCGCCAACCCCCTAGCGTCTCATATCTGGGAGTATATCTACTCTCCCCCCTCATACGTATAACGTCATGAGCTGGTGAACAAACTAAGTGGTCTGATCTTGCCAGTTTCCAGCAGAACCGAGGAACTGTGTGAAGTGCATATCGCAGTAGAAACAAAACACCTTCGCCAACCCCCTAGCGTCTCATATCTGGGAGTATATCTACTCTCCCCCCTCATACGTCTAACGCCATGAGCTGGTGAACAAACTGTAAGTGGTCTGATCTTGCCTCTTGCCAGCAGAACCGAGGAACTGTGTGAACTGCATATCGCTTTAGAAACAAAACACCTTCGCCAACTCCCCTGCGTCTCATCTCTCGGAGAATATCTACTCTCTCCCTCATACGTCTAACGCCATGAGCTGGTGAACAAACTGTAAGTGGTCTGATCTTGCCTCTTGCCAGCAGAACCGAGGTACTGTGTGAAGTGCATATCGCAGTAGAAACAAAACACCTTCGCCAACTCCCCTGCGTCTCATCTCTCGGAGAATATCTACTCTCTCCCTCATAGGTCTAACGCCATGAGCTGGTGAACAAACTGTAAGTGGTCTGATCTTGCCTCTTGCCAGCAGAACCGAGGTACTGTGTGAAGTGCATATCGCAGTAGAAACAAAACACCTTCGCCAACCCCCCTGCGTCTCATCTCTCGGAGAATATCTACTCTCTCCCTCATACGTCTAACGCCATGAGCTGGTGAACAAACTGTAAGTGGTCTGATCTTGCCTCTTGCCAGCAGAACCGAGGTACTGTGTGAAGTGCATATCGCAGTAGAAACAAAACACCTTCGCCAACCCCCCCTGCGTCTCATATCTCGGAGTATATCTACTCTCCCCCCTCATACGTCTAACGCCATGAGCTGGTGAACAAACTGTAAGTGGTCTGATCTTGCCTCTTGCCAGCAGAACCGAGGAACTGTGTGAAGTGCATATCGCAGTAGAAACAAAACACTTTCGCCAACCCCCCTGCTCTCAGATCTCGGAGAATATCTACTCTCTCCCTCATACGTCTAACGCCATGAGCTGGTGAACAAACTGTAAGTGGTCTGATCTTGCCTCTTGCCAGCAGAACCGAGGAACTGTGTGAAGTGCATATCGCAGTAGAAACAAAACACTTTCGCCAACCCCCCTGCGTCTCAGATCTCGGAGAATATCTACTCTCCCCCCCTCATACGTCTAACGCTATGAGCTGGTGAACAAACTGTCAGTGGTCTGATCTTGCCTCTTGCCAGCAGAACCGAGGAACTGTGTGAAATGCATATCGCAGTAGAAACAAACACTTTTGCCATAAATCTCATACAGAAGCATCAACCTATAAACAGTTGTTTCAAGAAATAATTAATATCTACCGTAACCATACATACATCTATATTGATGATTCGAAAACGGACAGCAACAATTGCCACGGATATGAAGCTTCAGTTGAAACTTCCCCACTATTATTACATATTCTCCCGTGAAGATTTTGCACTTAAGTAAGCTTTAATATATATAAGCCAATAGAGTAGATTTCTTATAATTTCTGATTCATTAAATTATCTGCAAAATCTCGGACACCGATCAACTGACCTTCTACTACTTCAAGATATTCACAGACTTCATTTCATTGCTCTATATAAAAAGAAAATTGTTGCTTTCATGTGGATCCCTTCACACTGCGGCATTAAGGATAATGAAGAAGCTAAAGAAGCAAGTCAACTAACAAACAGTACAAATTACTTCGCCAGATCTGGATTCAATCGCCTCCAGAAAAGCTACACACGGTAAGGAAAGAAGACATCTACCCTTACCAGTAAACCATCTCCTCCACATTTCAACGCTATCCAACACTACTGCCTCAAAAGTACAAACTTACATATAAAATTTAAATCAAAGGATACCATTTCAGAATATGCATAAGTTACAATACAACAAATTTATTGCTTAAAGACTGCTGTTCTCTTGATAATATCTAATTATTTAGAAGATCTGGTCTCAACTAGAATATACATTTCCAGATGTGTATTGCTTACCTGGTATCGATCGTGCATTAAATTAATAAATCCAATTAAACACACAAACTTTAGTTAGATATCACGATAACTACACGTCTCACAAACAAATATTTACTACGTTTCTATGGAGAGTAAAGTTCGAAATCTTCAAACATTTGACAATCACTTAAAGTCTTCTGTATTCTTCTTTGACATACAAATGCACGCATTTCTACATGGAGTAATAACATTTGTCCAAAAAGTCACACTGAAGTGTGTAACAAGATAAAACATTAATTGGATTGAGGATTAAGGAAAATGCCTGGAAATTACACGTCGAATTGGTTATACATTCAATAGAGCCTTGAGTATAAATACAGAACAAGGAGGCGGGGGGAGATAAAGTACTCGTCTAACCTGAATGATGACTGGTTTGGTAACCAAAATCTGCAAATAATACGATGCTCATTCAGAAAGTAAGTTCCCCCTTTTGTAAAACAAATAAAACAGTTAGGTGAAAAAAATTATTGGCAACAAGTACAGGAATGTTTGAACTATTTCTCGATGTAATCGCTAAAAGAACCGAGACATATACCGTATCGTGGAATCAGCTTTTTTCTCCTCTATGGTACAAGTCTGTCATCTTCAGCTAATCGACGTTAATAAAACGTTGGCTGGAGCAGAGCAATTTCTTGAGATGCAAGAAAAGATGCAAACCGCTGCGAGCAACATAAGGACTGTATGGTGGATAAACAAACTTCTCCCACCTGGACTTCTGCAAAACAAGTTGCCGTATGTGGACCAGCATTGTCATTCAGTAAGCAATTCCAAGCCTCTTGTTGTGCACGACACCTCCAATTTCCGCATCGTTCCGCACCAACCACACAGGTCAACAAGGATCGGGATATCTGCTGAGCGACGGTTCTACATAATGCGTTGCCGCAGTCATCATAGACACTTCGACGATACCTCGCAATTTCCACATCGTTCCCCAAGATAAGTGTCAGCTTTTTCCGGCACCAACCACATTCGTGCAACAAGGATCGGGATATCTGCTGAGCGACCGTTCTCCATAATGCGTTGCCGCAGTCATCATAGACAATTCGACGACACCTCGCAATTTCCACATCGTTCCCCAAGATAAGTGTCAGCTTTTTCCGGCACCAACCACACTGGTGCAACAAGGATCGGGATATCTGCTAAGCGACGGTTCTCCATAATGCGTTGCCGCAGTCATCATAGACAATTCGACGACACCTCGCAATTTCCGCATCGTTCCCCAAGATAAGTGTCAGCTTTTTCCGGCACCAACCACACTGGTGCAACAAGGATCGGGATATCTGCTAAGCGACGGTTCTCCATAATGCGTTGCCGCAGTCATCATAGACACTTCGACGACACCTCGCAATTTCCGCATCGTTCCCCAAGATAAGTGTCAGCTTTTTCCGGCACCAACCACACTGGTGCAACAAGGATCGGGATAT
>JAUKNK010000055.1:290000-425869 GCA_030765055.1 Mantis religiosa
CATTATCATTATCATTATCATTATCATTATCATTATCATTATCATTATCATTATCATTATCATTATCATTATCATTATCATTAT
Organism: Mantis religiosa; assembly: GCA_030765055.1. Taxonomy (NCBI): domain Eukaryota; kingdom Metazoa; phylum Arthropoda; class Insecta; order Mantodea; family Mantidae; genus Mantis; species Mantis religiosa. The sequence goes on from JAUKNK010000055.1 coordinate 290,085, forward strand.
CATTATCATTATCATTATCATTATCATTATTATTATTATTATTATTATTATTATTATTATTATTATTATTATTATTATTATTATTATTATTATTATTATTATTATTATTATTATTATTATTATTATTATTATTATTATTATTATTATTATTATTATTATTATTATTATTATTATTATTATTATTATTATTATTATTATTATTATTATTATTATTATTATTATTATTATTATTATTATTATTATTATTATTATTATTATTATTATTATTATTATTACTACTATTATTACTACTATTATTACTACTATTATTACTACTATTATTACTACTATAATTATTACTATTATTATTACTATTATTATTACTATTATTATTACTATTATTATTACTATTATTATTATTATTATTATTATTATTATTATTATTATTATTATTATTATTATTATTATTATTATTATTATTATTATTATTATTATTATTATTATTATTATTATTATTATTATTATTATTATTATTATTATTATTATTATTATTATTATTATTATTATTATTATTATTATTATTATTATTATTATTATTATTATTATTATTATTATTATTATTATTATTATTATTATTATTATTATTATTATTATTATTATTATTATTATTATTATTATTATTATTATTATTATTATTATTATTATTATTATTATTATTATTATTATTATTATTATTATTATTATTATTATTATTATTATTATTATTATTATTATTATTATTATTATTATTATTATTATTATTATTATTATTATTATTATTATTATTATTATTATTATTATTATTATTATTATTATTATTATTATTATTATAATTATTATTATTATTATTATTATTATTATTATTATTATTATTATTATTATTATTATTATTACTCTTACTACTATTACTCTTACTATTATTACTCTTACTACTATTACTCTTGGAAATTAATTATTCTTTCACACTGGCCGTGTGTAGGCGAAACTGTGGAAACGTACAGTCAGACTGAAAAATTCAATGCCATAGCCGCGATTTGAACAACGGATCTTCTGGTTTCCGTCCAGCCGCACTACCACTGTGCTACTATTATTACTCTTGCTATTATTACTCTTAATATTATTACTCTTACTACTATTCCTCTTACTACTATCACTCTTACTATTATTTCTTTTACTATTATTACTCTTACTATTATTACTCTTACTATTATTACTCTTACTACTATTCCTCTTACTACTATCACTCTTACTATTATTTCTTTTACTATTATTACTCTTTTATTATTACTCTTACTATTATTACTCTTACTATTATTACTCTTACTATTACTACTCTTACTATTATCACTCTTACTATTATTTCTATTACTATTATTACTCTTACTATTATTACTCTTACTATTATTACTCTTACTATTACTAATATTACTCTTACTATTATTACTCTTACTATTATTACTCTTACTATTATTACTATTAATTGTATTACTCTTACTATTATTACTCTTACTAATATTACTCTTACTATTATTGCTATTACTATTACTCTTACTACTATTACTCTTACTATTATTACTCTAACTATTATTACTCTTATAAATATTACTCTTACTATTATTATTATTACTACTATTACTCTTACAATTATTACTCTTACTACTATTACTCTTACTATTATTTCTCTTACTATTATTACTCTTACTATTATTACTCTTAATAATATAACTCCTAGTATTATTACTCTTATTATTATTACTCTTATTATTATTACTCTTACTATTATTACTCTTACTATTATTACTCTTACTAATATTACTCTTACTACTATTACTCTTACTATTATCACTCCTACTATTATTACTCTTACTACTATTACTATTACTATTATCACTCCTACTATTATTACTCTTACTACTATTACTCTTACTATTACTATTACTATGACTATTACTACTATTACTCTTACTATTATTACTCTTACTATTATTACTCTTACTATTATTACTCTTATTAGTATTACTCTTACTATTATTACTCTTACTATTATTACTCTTACTATTATTACTCTTACTATTATTACTCTTCCTATTATTACTCTTACTATTATTACTCTTACTAGTATTACTCTTACTATTAATATTCTTACCAGTATTTCTATTACTAGTATCTCTCTTACTATTTTTATTCTTACTATTATTACTCTTACTAGTATTACTGTTACTAGTATTACTCTTACTAGTATTACTCTTATTAGTATTACTCTTACTATTATTACTCTTACTATTATTACTCTTACTATTATTACTCTTACTAGTATTACTCTTACTATTATTACTCTTCCTATTATTACTCTTACTATTATTACTCTTACTATTATTACTCTTCCTATTATTACTCTTACTAGTATTACTCATACTATTATTACTCTTACTATTATTACTCTTACTATTATTACTCATACTATTATTCCTCTTAATATTATTACTCTTACTATTATTACTCTTACTAGTATTACTGTTACTAGTATTACTCTTACTAGTATTACTCTTATTAGTATTACTCTTACTATTATTACTCTTACTATTATTACTCTTACTAGTATTACTCTTACTATTATTACTCTTACTATTATCACTCTTACTATTATTACTCTTCCTATTATTACTCTTACTATTATTACTGTTACTAGTATTTCTCTTACTAGTATTACTCTTATAATTATTACTCTTACTAGTATTACTCTTACTATTATTACTCTTACTATTATTACTCTTACTAGTATTACTCTTACTATTATTACTCTTACTACTATTACTCTTACTATTATTACTCTTACTATTATTACTCTTACTATTATTACTCTTCCTATTATTACCCTTACTAGTATTACTCATACTATTATTACTCTTACTATTATTACTCTTACTATTATTACTCTTACTATTATTACTCATACTATTATTACTCTTACTATTATTACTCTTACTAGTATTACTCTTACTATTATTACTCTTACTATTATTACTCTTACTAGTATTACTCTTACTAGTATTACTCTTACTATTATTACTCTTACTATTATTACTCTTACTATTATTACTCTTACTACTATTACTCTTCCTATTATTACTCTTACTATTATTACTCTTACTAGTATTACTCTTACTAGTATTACTCTTACTATTATTACTCTTACTATTATTACTCTTAGTATTATTACTCTTACTAGTATTACTCTTACTATTATTACTCTTACTATTATTACTCTTACTATTATTACTCTTAGTATTATTACTCATACTATTATTACTCTTAGTATTATTACTCTTAGTATTATTACTCATACTATTATTACTCTTACTAGAATTACTCTTACTAGTATTACTCTTACTATTATTACTCTTACTATTATTACTCTTACTAGTATTACTCTTACTATTATTACTCTTACTATTATTACTCTTACTATTATTACTCTTACTATTATTACTCTTACTATTATTACTCTTACTAGTATTACTCTTACTAGTATTACTCTTACTAGTATTACTCTTACTAGTATTACTCTTACTATTATTACTCTTACTATTATTACTCTTACTAGTATTACTCTTACTATTATTACTCTTACTATTATTCCTCTTACTAGTATTACTCTTACTATTATTACTCTTACTAGTATTACTCTTACTATTATTACTCTTACTATTATTACTCTTAGTATTATTACTCATACTATTATTACTCTTACTATTATTACTATTACTATTATTACTCTTACTATTATTACTCTTACTAGTATCACTCTTACTATTATTACTCTTAGTATTATTACTCTTACTATTATTACTCTTACTAGTATTACTCTTACTATTATTACTCTTACTATTATTACTCTTACTAGTATTACTCTTACTATTATTACTCTTACTATTATTACTCTTAGTATTATTACTCTTACTATTATTACTCTTACTATTATTACTCTTACTATTATTACTCTTACTATTATTACTCTTACTAGTATTACTCTTATTATTATTACTCTTACTATTATTACTCTTACTAGTATTACTCTTACTATTATTACTCTTACTATTATTACTCTTACTATTATTACTCTTACTATTATTACTCTTACTATTATTACTCTTACTAGTATTACTCTTACTATTATTACTCTTACTATTATTACTCTTACTAGTATTACTCTTACTATTATTACTCTTCCTATTATTACTCTTACTATTATTACTCTTACTAGTATTACTCATACTATTATTACTCTTACTATTATTACTCTTACTATTATTACTCTTACTATTATTACTCTTACTGGTATTACTCTTACTATTATTACTCTTACTATTATTACTCTTACTATTATTACTCTTAGTATTATTACTCATACTATTATTACTCTTACTATTATTACTCTTACTATTATTACTCTTACTATTATTACTCTTACTATTATTACTCTTACTAGTATTACTCTTACTAGTATTACTCATACTAGTATTACTCTTACTAGTATTACTCTTACTATTATTACTCTTACTAATATTACTCTTACTATTATTGCTATTACTATTACTCTTACTACTATTACTCTTACTATTATTACTCTAACTATTATTACTCTTATAAATATTACTCTTACTATTATTATTATTACTACTATTACTCTTACAATTATTACTCTTACTACTATTACTCTTACTATTATTTCTCTTACTATTATTACTCTTACTATTATTACTCTTAATAATATAACTCCTAGTATTATTACTCTTATTATTATTACTCTTATTATTATTACTCTTACTATTATTACTCTTACTATTATTACTCTTACTAATATTACTCTTACTACTATTACTCTTACTATTATCACTCCTACTATTATTACTCTTACTACTATTACTATTACTATTATCACTCCTACTATTATTACTCTTACTACTATTACTCTTACTATTACTATTACTATGACTATTACTACTATTACTCTTACTATTATTACTCTTACTATTATTACTCTTACTATTATTACTCTTATTAGTATTACTCTTACTATTATTACTCTTACTATTATTACTCTTACTATTATTACTCTTACTATTATTACTCTTCCTATTATTACTCTTACTATTATTACTCTTACTAGTATTACTCTTACTATTAATATTCTTACCAGTATTTCTATTACTAGTATCTCTCTTACTATTTTTATTCTTACTATTATTACTCTTACTAGTATTACTGTTACTAGTATTACTCTTACTAGTATTACTCTTATTAGTATTACTCTTACTATTATTACTCTTACTATTATTACTCTTACTATTATTACTCTTACTAGTATTACTCTTACTATTATTACTCTTCCTATTATTACTCTTACTATTATTACTCTTACTATTATTACTCTTCCTATTATTACTCTTACTAGTATTACTCATACTATTATTACTCTTACTATTATTACTCTTACTATTATTACTCATACTATTATTACTCTTACTATTATTACTCTTACTATTATTACTCTTACTAGTATTACTGTTACTAGTATTACTCTTACTAGTATTACTCTTATTAGTATTACTCTTACTATTATTACTCTTACTATTATTACTCTTACTAGTATCACTCTTACTATTATTACTCTTACTATTATCACTCTTACTATTATTACTCTTCCTATTATTACTCTTACTATTATTACTGTTACTAGTATTTCTCTTACTAGTATTACTCTTATAATTATTACTCTTACTAGTATTACTCTTACTATTATTACTCTTACTATTATTACTCTTACTAGTATTACTCTTACTATTATTACTCTTACTATTATTACTCTTACTATTATTACTCTTACTATTATTACTCTTACTATTATTACTCTTCCTATTATTACCCTTACTAGTATTACTCATACTATTATTACTCTTACTATTATTACTCTTACTATTATTACTCTTACTATTATTACTCACACTATTATTACTCTTACTATTATTACTCTTACTAGTATTACTCTTACTATTATTACTCTTACTAGTATTACTCTTACTAGTATTACTCTTACTAGTATTACTCTTACTATTATTACTCTTACTATTATTACTCTTACTATTATTACTCTTACTATTATTACTCTTCCTATTATTACTCTTACTATTATTACTCTTACTAGTATTACTCTTACTAGTATTACTCTTACTAGTATTACTCTTACTATTATTACTCTTACTATTATTACTCTTAGTATTATTACTCTTACTAGTATTACTCTTACTATTATTACTCTTACTATTATTACTCTTACTATTATTACTCTTAGTATTATTACTCATACTATTATTACTCTTAGTATTATTACTCTTAGTATTATTACTCATACTATTATTACTCTTACTAGAATTACTCTTACTAGTATTACTCTTACTATTATTACTCTTACTATTATTACTCTTACTAGTATTACTCTTACTATTATTACTCTTACTATTATTACTCTTACTATTATTACTCTTACTATTATTACTCTTACTATTATTACTCTTACTAGTATTACTCTTACTAGTATTACTCTTACTAGTATTACTCTTACTAGTATTACTCTTACTATTATTACTCTTACTATTATTACTCTTACTAGTATTACTCTTACTATTATTACTCTTACTATTATTCCTCTTACTAGTATTACTGTTACTATTATTACTCTTACTAGTATTACTCTTACTATTATTACTCTTACTATTATTACTCTTAGTATTATTACTCATACTATTATTACTCTTACTATTATTACTATTACTATTATTACTCTTACTATTATTACTCTTACTAGTATCACTCTTACTATTATTACTCTTAGTATTATTACTCTTTATATTATTACTCTTACTAGTATTACTCTTACTATTATTACTCTTACTATTATTACTCTTACTAGTATTACTCTTACTATTATTACTCTTACTATTATTACTCTTAGTATTATTACTCTTACTATTATTACTCTTACTATTATTACTCTTACTATTATTACTCTTACTATTATTACTCTTACTAGTATTACTCTTATTATTATTACTCTTACTATTATTACTCTTACTAGTATTACTCTTACTATTATTACTCTTACTATTATTACTCTTACTATTATTACTCTTACTATTATTACTCTTACTATTATTACTCTTACTATTATTACTCTTACTAGTATTACTCTTACTATTATTACTCTTACTATTATTACTCTTACTAGTATTACTCTTACTATTATTACTCTTCCTATTATTACTCTTACTATTATTACTCTTACTAGTATTACTCATACTATTATTACTCTTACTATTATTACTCTTACTATTATTACTCTTACTATTATTACTCTTACTATTATTACTCTTACTGGTATTACTCTTACTATTATTACTCTTACTATTATTACTCTTACTATTATTACTCTTAGTATTATTACTCATACTATTATTACTCTTACTATTATTACTCTTACTATTATTACTCTTACTATTATTACTCTTACTATTATTACTCTTACTAGTATTACTCTTACTAGTATTACTCTTACTATTATTACTCTTACTATTATTACTCTTACTATTATTACTCTTACTATTATTACTCTTACTATTATTACTCTTAGTATTATTACTCTTACTATTATTACTCTTACTATTATTACTCTTACTATTATTACTCTTACTATTATTACTCTTACTATTATTACTCTTACTGTTATTACTCTTACTATTATTACTCTTACTAGTATTACTCTTACTAGTATTTCTCTTACTTTTATCACTCCTACTATTATTACTCTTACTATTATTACTCTTACTATTATTACTGTTACTATTATTAATCTTACTAGTATTACTCTTACTATTATTACTCTTACTATTATTACTCTTACTATTATTACTCTTACTAGTATTACTCTTACTATTATTACTCTTACTATTATTACTCTTCCTATTATTACTCTTACTATTATTACTCTTACTAGTATTACTCTTACTATAATTACTCTTACTATTATTACTCTTCCTATTATTACTCTTACTATTATTACTCTTACTATTATTACTCTTACTATTATTACTCTTACTATTATTACTCTTACTAGTATTACTCTTACTATTATTACTCTTTCTATTATTACTCTTACTAGTATTATTCTTACTATTATTACTCTTACTATTATTACTCTTCTTATTATTACTCTTACTATTATTACTCTTACTAGTATCACTCATACTATTATTACTCTTACTATTATTACCCTTACTATTATTACTCTTACTATTATTACTCTTACTATTATTACTCTTACTAGTATTACTCTTACTATTATTACTCTTACTATTATTAATCTTACTATTATTACTCTTAGTATTATTACTCATACTATTATTACTCTTACTATTGTTACTCTTACTATTATTACTCTTACTAGTATTACTCTTACTATTTTTACTCTTACTAGTATTACTCTTACTATTATTACTCTTACTATTATTACTCTTACTATTATTACTCTTACTAGTATTACTCTTACTATTATTACTCTTACTATTATTACTCTTACTAATGTTACTCTTACTATTATTACTCTTAGTATTATTACTCATACTATTATTACTCTTACTATTATTACTCTTACTATTATTACTCTTACTATTATTACTCTTACTATTATTACTCTTACTATTATTACTCTTACTAGTATTACTCTTACTAGTATTACTCATACTATTATTACTCTTACTATTATTACTCTTACTATTATGACTCTTACTAGTATTACTCTTACTATTATTACTCCTACTATTATTACTCTTACTATTATTACTCTTAGTATTATTACTCATACTATTATTACTCTTACTATTATTACTCTTACTATTATTACTCTTACTATTATTACTCTTACTATTATTACTCTTACTATTATTACTCTTACTATTATTACTCTTACTATTATTACTCTTACTATTATTACTCTTAGTAGTATTACTCTTACTATTGTTACTCTTACTATTATTACTCTTAGTAGTATTACTCTTAATATTTTTACTCTTACTATTATTACTCTTACTATTATTACTCTTACTAGTATTACTCTTACTAGTATTACTCTTACTATTACTATTACTATTATTACTCTTACTAGTATTACTCTTACTATTATTACTGTTACTATTATTAATCTTACTAGTATTACTCTTACTATTATTACTCTTACTATTATTACTCTTCCTATTATTACTCTTACTATTATTACTCTTACTATTATTACTCTTAATAATATAACTCCTAGTATTATTACTCTTATTATTATTACCCTTATTATTATTACTCTTACTATTATTACTCTTACTATTATTACTCTTACTAATATTACTCTTACTACTATTACTCTTACTATTATCACTCCTACTATTATTACTCTTACTACTATTACTATAACTATTATCACTCCTACTATTATTACTCTTACTACTATTACTCTTACTATTACTATTACTATGACTATTACTACTATTACTCTTACTATTATTACTCTTACTATTATTACTCTTACTATTATTACTCTTATTAGTATTACTCTTACTATTATTACTCTTACTATTATTACTCTTACTATTAATATTCTTACCAGTATTTCTATTACTAGTATCTCTCTTACTATTTTTATTCTTACTATTATTACTCTTACTAGTATTACTGTTACTAGTATTACTCTTACTAGTATTACTCTTATTAGTATTACTCTTGCTATTATTACTCTTACCATTATTACTCTTACTATTATTACTCTTACTAGTATTACTCTTACTATTATTACTCTTCCTATTATTACTCTTACTATTATTACTCTTACTATTATTACTCTTCCTATTATTACTCTTACTAGTATTACTCATACTATTATTACTCTTACTATTATTACTCTTACTATTATTACTCATACTATTATTACTCTTACTATTATTACTCTTACTATTATTACTCTTACTAGTATTACTGTTACTAGTATTACTCTTACTAGTATTACTCTTATTAGTATTACTCTTACTATTATTACTCTTACTATTATTACTCTTACTAGTATTACTCTTACTATTATTACTCTTACTATTATCACTCTTACTATTATTACTCTTCCTATTATTACTCTTACTATTATTACTGTTACTAGTATTTCTCTTACTAGTATTACTCTTATAATTATTACTCTTACTAGTATTACTCTTACTATTATTACTCTTACTATTATTACTCTTACTAGTATTACTCTTACTATTATTACTCTTACTATTATTACTCTTACTATTATTACTCTTACTATTATTACTCTTACTATTATTACTCTTCCTATTGTTACCCTTACTAGTATTACTCATACTATTATTACTCTTACTATTATTACTCTTACTATTATTACTCTTACTATTATTACTCATACTATTATTACTCTTACTATTATTACTCTTACTAGTATTACTCTTACTATTATTACTCTTACTATTATTACTCTTACTAGTATTACTCTTACTAGTATTACTCTTACTATTATTACTCTTACTATTATTACTCTTACTATTATTACTCTTACTACTATTACTCTTCCTATTATTACTCTTACTATTATTACTCTTACTAGTATTACTCTTACTAGTATTACTCTTACTAGTATTACTCTTACTATTATTACTCTTACTATTATTACTCTTAGTATTATTACTTTTACTAGTATTACTCTTACTATTATTACTCTTACTATTATTACTCTTACTATTATTACTCTTAGTATTATTACTCATACTATTATTACTCTTAGTATTATTACTCTTAGTATTATTACTCATACTATTATTACTCTTACTAGAATTACTCTTACTAGTATTACTCTTACTATTATTACTCTTACTATTATTACTCTTACTAGTATTACTCTTACTATTATTACTCTTACTATTATTACTCTTACTATTATTACTCTTACTATTATTACTCTTACTAGTATTACTCTTACTAGTATTACTCTTACTAGTATTACTCTTACTAGTATTACTCTTACTATTATTACTCTTACTATTATTACTCTTACTAGTATTACTCTTACTATTATTACTCTTACTATTATTCCTCTTACTAGTATTACTCTTACTATTATTACTCTTACTAGTATTACTCTTACTATTATTACTCTTACTATTATTACTCTTAGTATTATTACTCATACTATTATTACTCTTACTATTATTACTATTACTATTATTACTCTTACTATTATTACTCTTACTAGTATCACTCTTACTATTATTACTCTTAGTATTATTACTCTTACTATTATTACTCTTACTAGTATTACTCTTACTATTATTACTCTTACTATTATTACTCTTACTAGTATTACTCTTACTATTATTACTCTTACTATTATTACTCTTAGTATTATTACTCTTACTATTATTACTCTTACTATTATTACTCTTACTATTATTACTCTTACTATTATTACTCTTACTAGTATTACTCTTATTATTATTACTCTTACTATTATTACTCTTACTAGTATTACTCTTACTATTATTACTCTTACTATTATTACTCTTACTATTATTACTCTTACTATTATTACTCTTACTATTATTACTCTTACTAGTATTACTCTTACTATTATTACTCTTACTATTATTACTCTTACTAGTATTACTCTTACTATTATTACTCTTCCTATTATTACTCTTACTATTATTACTCTTACTAGTATTACTCATACTATTATTACTCTTACTATTATTACTCTTACTATTATTACTCTTACTATTATTACTCTTACTATTATTACTCTTACTGGTATTACTCTTACTATTATTACTCTTACTATTATTACTCTTACTATTATTACTCTTAGTATTATTACTCATACTATTATTACTCTTACTATTATTACTCTTACTATTATTACTCTTACTATTATTACTCTTACTATTATTACTCTTACTAGTATTACTCTTACTAGTATTACTCATACTAGTATTACTCTTACTAGTATTACTCTTACTATTATTACTCTTACTAATATTTCTCTTACTATTATTGCTATTACTATTACTCTTACTACTATTACTCTTACTATTATTACTCTAACTATTATTACTCTTATAAATATTACTCTTACTATTATTATTATTACTACTATTACTCTTACAATTATTACTCTTACTACTATTACTCTTACTATTATTTCTCTTACTATTATTACTCTTACTATTATTACTCTTAATAATATAACTCCTAGTATTATTACTCTTATTATTATTACTCTTATTATTATTACTCTTACTATTATTACTCTTACTATTATTACTCTTACTAATATTACTCTTACTACTATTACTCTTACTATTATCACTCCTACTATTATTACTCTTACTACTATTACTATTACTATTATCACTCCTACTATTATTACTCTTACTACTATTACTCTTACTATTACTATTACTATGACTATTACTACTATTACTCTTACTATTATTACTCTTACTATTATTACTCTTACTATTATTACTCTTATTAGTATTACTCTTACTATTATTACTCTTACTATTATTACTCTTACTATTATTACTCTTACTATTATTACTCTTCCTATTATTACTCTTACTATTATTACTCTTACTAGTATTACTCTTACTATTAATATTCTTACCAGTATTTCTATTACTAGTATCTCTCTTACTATTTTTATTCTTACTATTATTACTCTTACTAGTATTACTGTTACTAGTATTACTCTTACTAGTATTACTCTTATTAGTATTACTCTTACTATTATTACTCTTACTATTATTACTCTTACTATTATTACTCTTACTAGTATTACTCTTACTAGTATTACTCTTACTATTATTACTCTTCCTATTATTACTCTTACTATTATTACTCTTACTATTATTACTCTTCCTATTATTACTCTTACTAGTATTACTCATACTATTATTACTCTTACTATTATTACTCTTACTATTATTACTCATACTATTATTACTCTTACTATTATTACTCTTACTATTATTACTCTTACTAGTATTACTGTTACTAGTATTACTCTTACTAGTATTACTCTTATTAGTATTACTCTTACTATTATTACTCTTACTATTATTACTCTTACTAGTATTACTCTTACTATTATTACTCTTACTATTATCACTCTTACTATTATTACTCTTCCTATTATTACTCTTACTATTATTACTGTTACTAGTATTTCTCTTACTAGTATTACTCTTATAATTATTACTCTTACTAGTATTACTCTTACTATTATTACTCTTACTATTATTACTCTTACTAGTATTACTCTTACTATTATTACTCTTACTATTATTACTCTTACTATTATTACTCTTACTATTATTACTCTTCCTATTATTACCCTTACTAGTATTACTCATACTATTATTACTCTTACTATTATTACTCTTACTATTATTACTCTTACTATTATTACTCACACTATTATTACTCTTACTATTATTACTCTTACTAGTATTACTCTTACTATTATTACTCTTACTATTATTACTCTTACTATTATTACTCTTACTAGTATTACTCTTACTAGTATTACTCTTACTATTATTACTCTTACTATTATTACTCTTACTATTATTACTCTTACTATTATTACTCTTCCTATTATTACTCTTACTATTATTACTCTTACTGGTATTACTCTTACTAGTATTACTCTTACTAGTATTACTCTTACTATTATTACTCTTACTATTATTACTCTTAGTATTATTACTCTTACTAGTATTACTCTTACTATTATTACTCTTACTATTATTACTCTTACTATTATTACTCTTAGTATTATTACTCATACTATTATTACTCTTAGTATTATTACTCTTAGTATTATTACTCATACTATTATTACTCTTACTAGAATTACTCTTACTAGTATTACTCTTACTATTATTACTCTTACTATTATTACTCTTACTAGTATTACTCTTACTATTATTACTCTTACTATTATTACTCTTACTATTATTACTCTTACTATTATTACTCTTACTATTATTACTCTTACTAGTATTACTCTTACTAGTATTACTCTTACTAGTATTACTCTTACTAGTATTACTCTTACTATTATTACTCTTACTATTATTACTCTTACTAGTATTACTCTTACTATTATTACTCTTACTATTATTCCTCTTACTAGTATTACTCTTACTATTATTACTCTTACTAGTATTACTCTTACTATTATTACTCTTACTATTATTACTCTTAGTATTATTACTCATACTATTATTACTCTTACTATTATTACTATTACTATTATTACTCTTACTATTATTACTCTTACTAGTATCACTCTTACTATTATTACTCTTAGTATTATTACTCTTACTATTATTACTCTTACTAGTATTACTCTTACTATTATTACTCTTACTATTATTACTCTTACTAGTATTACTCTTACTATTATTACTCTTACTATTATTACTCTTAGTATTATTACTCTTACTATTATTACTCTTACTATTATTACTCTTACTATTATTACTCTTACTATTATTACTCTTACTAGTATTACTCTTATTATTATTACTCTTACTATTATTACTCTTACTAGTATTACTCTTACTATTATTACTCTTACTATTATTACTCTTACTATTATTACTCTTACTATTATTACTCTTACTATTATTACTCTTACTAGTATTACTCTTACTATTATTACTCTTACTATTATTACTCTTACTAGCATTACTCTTACTATTATTACTCTTCCTATTATTACTCTTACTATTATTACTCTTACTAGTATTACTCATACTATTATTACTCTTACTATTATTACTCTTACTATTATTACTCTTACTATTATTACTCTTACTATTATTACTCTTACTGGTATTACTCTTACTATTATTACTCTTACTATTATTACTCTTACTATTATTACTCTTAGTATTATTACTCATACTATTATTACTCTTACTATTATTACTCTTACTAATATTACTCTTACTATTATTACTCTTACTATTATTACTCTTACTAGTATTACTCTTACTAGTATTACTCTTACTATTATTACTCTTACTATTATTACTCTTACTATTATTACTCTTACTATTATTACTCTTACTATTATTACTCTTAGTATTATTACTCTTACTATTATTACTCTTACTATTATTACTCTTACTATTATTACTCTTACTATTATTACTCTTACTATTATTACTCTTACTGTTATTACTCTTACTATTATTACTCTTACTAGTATTACTCTTACTAGTATTTCTCTTACTTTTATCACTCCTACTATTATTACTCTTACTATTATTACTCTTACTATTATTACTGTTACTATTATTAATCTTACTAGTATTACTCTTACTATTATTACTCTTACTATTATTACTCTTACTATTATTACTCTTACTAGTATTACTCTTACTAGTATTACTCTTACTATTATTACTCTTACTATTATTACTCTTACTATTATTACTCTTACTATTATTACTCTTACTATTATTACTCTTAGTATTATTACTCTTAGTATTATTACTCTTACTATTATTACTCTTACTATTATTACTCTTACTAGTATTACTCTTACTATTATTACTCTTACTATTATTACTCTTCCTATTATTACTCTTACTATTATTACTCTTACTATTATTACTCTTACTAGTATTACTCTTACTATAATTACTCTTACTATTATTACTCTTCCTATTATTACTCTTACTATTATTACTCTTACTATTATTACTCTTACTATTATTACTCTTACTATTATTACTCTTACTAGTATTACTCTTACTATTATTACTCTTTCTATTATTACTCTTACTAGTATTATTCTTACTATTATTACTCTTACTATTATTACTCTTCTTATTATTACTCTTACTATTATTACTCTTACTAGTATCACTCATACTATTATTACTCTTACTATTATTACCCTTACTATTATTACTCTTACTATTATTACTCTTACTATTATTACTCTTACTAGTATTACTCTTACTATTATTACTCTTACTATTATTAATCTTACTATTATTACTCTTAGTATTATTACTCATACTATTATTACTCTTACTATTGTTACTCTTACTATTATTACTCTTACTAGTATTACTCTTACTATTTTTACTCTTACTAGTATTACTCTTACTATTATTACTCTTACTATTATTACTCTTACTATTATTACTCTTACTAGTATTACTCTTACTATTATTACTCTTACTATTATTACTCTTACTATTGTTACTCTTACTATTATTACTCTTAGTATTATTACTCATACTATTACTACTCTTACTATTATTACTCTTACTATTATTACTCTTACTATTATTACTCTTACTATTATTACTCTTACTATTATTACTCTTACTAGTATTACTCTTACTAGTATTACTCATACTATTATTACTCTTACTATTATTACTCTTACTATTATTACTCTTACTATTATTACTCTTACTATTATGACTCTTACTAGTATTACTCTTACTATTATTACTCTTACTATTATTACTCTTACTATTATTACTCTTAGTATTATTACTCATACTATTATTACTCTTACTATTATTACTCTTACTATTATTACTCTTACTATTATTACTCTTACTATTATTACTCTTACTATTATTACTCTTACTATTATTACTCTTACTATTATTACTCTTACTATTATTACTCTTACTATTATTACTCTTAGTAGTATTACTCTTACTATTGTTACTCTTACTATTATTACTCTTAGTAGTATTACTCTTAATATTTTTACTCTTACTATTATTACTCTTACTAGTATTACTCTTACTAGTATTACTCTTACTATTACTATTACTATTATTACTCTTACTAGTATTACTCTTACTATTATTACTGTTACTATTATTAATCTTACTAGTATTACTCTTACTATTATTACTCTTACTACTATTACTCTTCCTATTATTACTCTTACTATTATTACTCTTACTATTATTACTCTTACTAGTATTACTCTTACTATTATCACTCCTACTATTATTACTCTTACTAGTATTACTCTTACTATTATTACTCTTACTATTATTACTCTTACTATTATTACTCTTACTATTATTACTCTTAGTATTATTACTCATACTATTATTACTCTTACTATTATTACTCTTACTAGTATTACTCTTACTAGTATTACTCTTACTTTTATCACTCCTACTATTATTCCTCTTACTATTATTACTCTTACTATTATTACTGTTACTATTATTAATCTTACTAGTATTACTCTTACTATTATTACTCTTACTATTATTACTCTTACTAGTATTACTCTTACTATTATTACTCTTACTATTATTACTCTTACTATTGTTACTCTTACTATTATTACTCTTAGTATTATTACTCATACTATTATTACTCTTATTATTATTACTCATACTATTATTACTATTACTATTATTACTCTTACTATTATTACTCTTACTATTATTACTCTTACTAGTATTACTCTTACTAGTATTACTCTTACTAGTATTACTCATACTATTATTACTCTTACTATTATTACTCTTACTATTATTACTCTTCCTATTATTACTCTTACTATTATTACTCTTACTAGTATTACTCTTACTATTATTACTCTTACTATTATTACTCTTACTATTATTACTCTTAGTATTATTACTCATACTATTATTACTCTTACTATTATTACTCTTACTATTATTACTCTTACTATTATTACTCTTATTATTCTTACTCTTACTATTATTACTCTTACTATTATTACTCTTACTATTATTACTCTTACTATTATTACTCTTACTAGTATTACTCTTACTATTATTACTCTTACTATTATTACTCTTACTAGTATTACTCTTACTATTTTTACTCTTACTATTATTACTCTTACTATTATTACTCTTACTAGTATTACTCTTACTAGTATTACTCTTACTTTTATCACTCCTACTATTATTCCTCTTACTATTATTACTCTTACTATTATTACTGTTACTATTATTAATCTTACTAGTATTACTCTTACTATTATTACTCTTACTATTATTACTCTTCCTATTATTACTCTTACTATTATTACTCTTACTATTATTACTCTTACTAGTATTACTCTTACTATTACTATTACTATTACTATTATTACTCTTACTAGTATTACTCTTACTATTATTACTGTTACTATTATTAATCTTACTAGTATTACTCTTACTATTATTACTCTTACTATTATTACTCTTCCCATTATTACTCTTACTATTATTACTCTTACTATTATTACTCTTACTAGTATTACTCTTACTATTATCACTCCTACTATTATTACTCTTACTAGTATTACTCTTACTATTATTACTCTTACTATTATTACTCTTACTAGTATTACTCTTACTATTATTACTGTTACTATTATTACTCTTACTATTATTACCTTAGTATTATCACCTTACTATTATTACTCTTATTATTATTACTCTTACTACTATTACTCTTACTATTACTAATATTACTCCTACTATTATTACTCTTACTATTATTACCATTACTATTATTACTATTACTATTATTACTATTACTATTATTACTCTTAATACTATTACTCTTACTATTACTATTACTATTATCACTCCTACTATTATTACTCTTACTATTATTACTCTTACTACTATTACTCTTACTATTACTATTGCTATGACTATTACTACTATTACTCTTACTATTATTACTCTTACTATTATTACTCTTACTATTATTACTCTTACTACTATTACTCTTACTATTACTATTACTATGACTATTACTATTATTACTCTTACTATTATTACTCTTACTATTATTACTCTTACTACTATTACTCTTACTATTACTTTTATTACTCCTACTATTATTACTCTTACTATTATTACTCTTATTATTATTACTCATACTATTATTACTATTACTATTATTACTCTTACTATTATTACTCTTACTAGTAATACCCTTACTATTATTACTCTTACTATTATTACTCTTACTATTATTACTCTTAGTATTATTACTCATACTATTATTACTCTTACTATTATTACTCTTACTATTATTACTCTTACTATTATTACTCTTACTATTATTACTCTTACTAGTATTACTCTTACTAGTATTACTCTTGCTATTATTACTCTTACTATTATTACTCTTACTATTATTACTCTTACTATTATTACTCTTACTATTATTACTCTTAGTATTATTACTCATACTATTATTACTCTTACTATTGTTACTCTTACTATTATTACTCTTACTAGTATTACTCTTACTATTATTACTCTTACTAGTATTACTCTTACTATTATTACTCTTACTATTATTACTCTTACTATTATTACTCTTACTAGTATTACTCTTACTATTATTACTCTTACTATTATTACTCTTACTATTGTTACTCTTACTATTATTACTCTTAGTATTATTACTCATACTATTATTACTCTTACTATTATTACTCTTCCTATTATTACTCTTACTATTATTACTCTTACTATTATTACTCTTACTATTATTACTCTTACTAGTAGTACTCTTATTAGTATTACTCATACTATTATTACTCTTACTATTATTACTCTTACTATTATTACTCTTACTATTATTACTCTTACTATTATTACTCTTACTAGTATTACTCTTACTATTATTACTCTTACTATTATTACTCTTACTATTATTACTCTTAGTATTATTACTCATACTATTATTACTCTTACTATTATTACTCTTACTATTATTACTCTTACTATTATTCCTCTTACTAGTATTACTCTTACTATTATTACTCTTACTAGTATTACTCTTACTATTATTACTCTTACTATTATTACTC
This sequence comes from Mantis religiosa, assembly GCA_030765055.1. NCBI lineage: Eukaryota > Metazoa > Arthropoda > Insecta > Mantodea > Mantidae > Mantis > Mantis religiosa. The sequence goes on from JAUKNK010000055.1 coordinate 310,123, forward strand.
TTAGTATTATTACTCATACTATTATTACTCTTACTATTATTACTATTACTATTATTACTCTTACTATTATTACTCTTACTAGTATCACTCTTACTATTATTACTCTTAGTATTATTACTCTTACTATTATTACTCTTACTAGTATTACTCTTACTATTATTACTCTTACTATTATTACTCTTACTAGTATTACTCTTACTATTATTACTCTTACTATTATTACTCTTAGTATTATTACTCTTACTATTATTACTCTTACTATTATTACTCTTACTATTATTACTCTTACTATTATTACTCTTACTAGTATTACTCTTATTATTATTATTACTCTTACTATTATTACTCTTACTAGTATTACTCTTACTATTATTACTCTTACTATTATTACTCTTACTATTATTACTCTTACTATTATTACTCTTACTATTATTACTCTTACTAGTATTACTCTTACTATTATTACTCTTACTATTATTACTCTTACTAGCATTACTCTTACTATTATTACTCTTCCTATTATTACTCTTACTATTATTACTCTTACTAGTATTACTCATACTATTATTACTCTTACTATTATTACTCTTACTATTATTACTCTTACTATTATTACTCTTACTATTATTACTCTTACTGGTATTACTCTTACTATTATTACTCTTACTATTATTACTCTTACTATTATTACTCTTAGTATTATTACTCATACTATTATTACTCTTACTATTATTACTCTTACTATTATTACTCTTACTATTATTACTCTTACTATTATTACTCTTACTAGTATTACTCTTACTAGTATTACTCTTACTATTATTACTCTTACTATTATTACTCTTACTATTATTACTCTTACTATTATTACTCTTACTATTATTACTCTTAGTATTATTACTCTTACTATTATTACTCTTACTATTATTACTCTTACTATTATTACTCTTACTATTATTACTCTTACTATTATTACTCTTACTGTTATTACTCTTACTATTATTACTCTTACTAGTATTACTCTTACTAGTATTTCTCTTACTTTTATCACTCCTACTATTATTACTCTTACTATTATTACTCTTACTATTATTACTGTTACTATTATTAATCTTACTAGTATTACTCTTACTATTATTACTCTTACTATTATTACTCTTACTATTATTACTCTTACTAGTATTACTCTTACTATTATTACTCTTACTATTATTACTCTTCCTATTATTACTCTTACTATTATTACTCTTACTATTATTACTCTTACTAGTATTACTCTTACTATAATTACTCTTACTATTATTACTCTTCCTATTATTACTCTTACTATTATTACTCTTACTATTATTACTCTTACTATTATTACTCTTACTATTATTACTCTTACTAGTATTACTCTTACTATTATTACTCTTTCTATTATTACTCTTACTAGTATTATTCTTACTATTATTACTCTTACTATTATTACTCTTCTTATTATTACTCTTACTATTATTACTCTTACTAGTATCACTCATACTATTATTACTCTTACTATTATTACCCTTACTATTATTACTCTTACTATTATTACTCATACTATTATTACTCTTACTAGTATTACTCTTACTATTATTACTCTTACTATTATTAATCTTACTATTATTACTCTTAGTATTATTACTCATACTATTATTACTCTTACTATTGTTACTCTTACTATTATTACTCTTACTAGTATTACTCTTACTATTTTTACTCTTACTAGTATTACTCTTACTATTATTACTCTTACTATTATTACTCTTACTATTATTACTCTTACTAGTATTACTCTTACTATTATTACTCTTACTATTATTACTCTTACTATTGTTACTCTTACTATTATTACTCTTAGTATTATTACTCATACTATTATTACTCTTACTATTATTACTCTTACTATTATTACTCTTACTATTATTACTCTTACTATTATTACTCTTACTATTATGACTCTTACTAGTATTACTCTTACTATTATTACTCCTACTATTATTACTCTTACTATTATTACTCTTAGTATTATTACTCATACTATTATTACTCTTACTATTATTACTCTTACTATTATTACTCTTACTATTATTACTCTTACTATTATTACTCTTACTATTATTACTCTTACTATTATTACTCTTACTATTATTACTCTTACTATTATTACTCTTAGTAGTATTACTCTTACTATTGTTACTCTTACTATTATTACTCTTAGTAGTATTACTCTTAATATTTTTACTCTTACTATTATTACTCTTACTATGATTACTCTTACTAGTATTACTCTTACTAGTATTACTCTTACTATTACTATTACTATTATTACTCTTACTAGTATTACTCTTACTATTATTACTGTTACTATTATTAATCTTACTAGTATTACTCTTACTATTATTACTCTTACTATTATTACTCTTCCTATTATTACTCTTACTATTATTACTCTTACTATTATTACTCTTAATAATATAACTCCTAGTATTATTAGTCTTATTATTATTACTCTTATTATTATTACTCTTACTATTATTACTCTTACTATTATTACTCTTACTAATATTACTCTTACTACTATAACTCTTACTGTTATCACTCCTACTATTATTACTCTTACTACTATTACTATAACTATTATCACTCCTACTATTATTACTCTTACTACTATTACTCTTACTATTACTATTACTATGACTATTACTACTATTACTCTTACTATTATTACTCTTACTATTATTACTCTTACTATTATTACTCTTATTAGTATTACTCTTACTATTATTACTCTTACTATTATTACTCTTACTATTATTACTCTTACTATTATTACTCTTCTTATTATTACTCTTACTATTATTACTCTTACTAGTATTACTCTTACTATTAATATTCTTACCAGTATTTCTATTACTAGTATCTCTCTTACTATTTTTATTCTTACTATTATTACTCTTACTAGTATTACTGTTACTAGTATTACTCTTACTAGTATTACTCTTATTAGTATTACTCTTACTATTATTACTCTTACCATTATTACTCTTACTATTATTACTCTTACTAGTATTACTCTTACTATTATTACTCTTCCTATTATTACTCTTACTATTATTACTCTTACTATTATTACTCTTCCTATTATTACTCTTACTAGTATTACTCATACTATTATTACTCTTACTATTATTACTCTTACTATTATTACTCATACTATTATTACTCTTACTATTATTACTCTTACTATTATTACTCTTACTAGTATTACTGTTACTAGTATTACTCTTACTAGTATTACTCTTATTAGTATTACTCTTACTATTATTACTCTTACTATTATTACTCTTACTAGTATTACTCTTACTATTATTACTCTTACTATTATCACTCTTACTATTATTACTCTTCCTATTATTACTCTTACTATTATTACTGTTACTAGTATTTCTCTTACTAGTATTACTCTTATAATTATTACTCTTACTAGTATTACTCTTACTATTATTACTCTTACTATTATTACTCTTACTAGTATTACTCTTACTATTATTACTCTTACTATTATTACTCTTACTATTATTACTCTTACTATTATTACTCTTACTATTATTACTCTTCCTATTATTACCCTTACTAGTATTACTCATACTATTATTACTCTTACTATTATTACTCTTACTATTATTACTCTTACTATTATTACTCATACTATTATTACTCTTACTATTATTACTCTTACTAGTATTACTCTTACTATTATTACTCTTACTATTATTACTCTTACTAGTATTACTCTTACTAGTATTACTCTTACTATTATTACTCTTACTATTATTACTCTTACTATTATTACTCTTACTACTATTACTCTTCCTATTATTACTCTTACTATTATTACTCTTACTAGTATTACTCTTACTAGTATTACTCTTACTAGTATTACTCTTACTATTATTACTCTTACTATTATTACTCTTAGTATTATTACTCTTACTAGTATTACTCTTACTATTATTACTCTTACTATTATTACTCTTACTATTATTACTCTTAGTATTATTACTCATACTATTATTACTCTTAGTATTATTACTCTTAGTATTATTACTCATACTATTATTACTCTTACTAGAATTACTCTTACTAGTATTACTCTTACTATTATTACTCTTACTATTATTACTCTTACTAGTATTACTCTTACTATTATTACTCTTACTATTATTACTCTTACTATTATTACTCTTACTATTATTACTCTTACTATTATTACTCTTACTAGTATTACTCTTACTAGTATTACTCTTACTAGTATTACTCTTACTAGTATTACTCTTACTATTATTACTCTTACTATTATTACTCTTACTAGTATTACTCTTACTAGTATTACTCTTACTATTATTACTCTTACTATTATTCCTCTTACTAGTATTACTCTTACTATTATTACTCTTACTAGTATTACTCTTACTATTATTACTCTTACTATTATTACTCTTAGTATTATTACTCATACTATTATTACTCTTACTATTATTACTATTACTATTATTACTCTTACTATTATTACTCTTACTAGTATCACTCTTACTATTATTACTCTTAGTATTATTACTCTTACTATTATTACTCTTACTAGTATTACTCTTACTATTATTACTCTTACTATTATTACTCTTACTAGTATTACTCTTACTATTATTACTCTTAGTATTATTACTCTTACTATTATTACTCTTACTATTATTACTCTTACTATTATTACTCTTACTATTATTACTCTTACTAGTATTACTCTCATTATTATTACTCTTACTATTATTACTCTTACTAGTATTACTCTTACTATTATTACTCTTACTATTATTACTCTTACTATTATTACTCTTACTATTATTACTCTTACTATTATTACTCTTACTAGTATTACTCTTACTATTATTACTCTTACTATTATTACTCTTACTAGTATTACTCTTACTATTATTACTCTTCCTATTATTACTCTTACTATTATTACTCTTACTAGTATTACTCATACTATTATTACTCTTACTATTATTACTCTTACTATTATTACTCTTACTATTATTACTCTTACTATTATTACTCTTACTGGTATTACTCTTACTATTATTACTCTTACTATTATTACTCTTACTATTATTACTCTTAGTATTATTACTCATACTATTATTACTCTTACTATTATTACTCTTACTATTATTACTCTTACTATTATTACTCTTACTATTATTACTCTTACTAGTATTACTCTTACTAGTATTACTCATACTAGTATTACTCTTACTAGTATTACTCTTACTATTATTACTCTTACTAATATTACTCTTACTATTATTGCTATTACTATTACTCTTACTACTATTACTCTTACTATTATTACTCTAACTATTATTACTCTTATAAATATTACTCTTACTATTATTATTATTACTACTATTACTCTTACAATTATTACTCTTACTACTATTACTCTTACTATTATTTCTCTTACTATTATTACTCTTACTATTATTACTCTTAATAATATAACTCCTAGTATTATTACTCTTATTATTATTACTCTTATTATTATTACTCTTACTATTATTACTCTTACTATTATTACTCTTACTAATATTACTCTTACTACTATTACTCTTACTATTATCACTCCTACTATTATTACTCTTACTACTATTACTATTACTATTATCACTCCTACTATTATTACTCTTACTACTATTACTCTTACTATTACTATTACTATGACTATTACTACTATTACTCTTACTATTATTACTCTTACTATTATTACTCTTACTATTATTACTCTTATTAGTATTACTCTTACTATTATTACTCTTACTATTATTACTCTTACTATTTTTACTCTTACTATTATTACTCTTCCTATTATTACTCTTACTATTATTACTCTTACTAGTATTACTCTTACTATTAATATTCTTACCAGTATTTCTATTACTAGTATCTCTCTTACTATTTTTATTCTTACTATTATTACTCTTACTAGTATTACTGTTACTAGTATTACTCTTACTAGTATTACTCTTATTAGTATTACTCTTACTATTATTACTCTTACTATTATTACTCTTACTATTATTACTCTTACTAGTATTACTCTTACTATTATTACTCTTCCTATTATTACTCTTACTATTATTACTCTTACTATTATTACTCTTCCTATTATTACTCTTACTAGTATTACTCATACTATTATTACTCTTACTATTATTACTCTTACTATTATTACTCATACTATTATTACTCTTACTATTATTACTCTTACTATTATTACTCTTACTAGTATTACTGTTACTAGTATTACTCTTACTAGTATTACTCTTATTAGTATTACTCTTACTATTATTACTCTTACTATTATTACTCTTACTAGTATTACTCTTACTATTATTACTCTTACTATTATCACTCTTACTATTATTACTCTTCCTATTATTACTCTTACTATTATTACTGTTACTAGTATTTCTCTTACTAGTATTACTCTTATAATTATTACTCTTACTAGTATTACTCTTACTATTATTACTCTTACTATTATTACTCTTACTAGTATTACTCTTACTATTATTACTCTTACTATTATTACTCTTACTATTATTACTCTTACTATTATTACTCTTACTATTATTACTCTTCCTATTATTACCCTTACTAGTATTACTCATACTATTATTACTCTTACTATTATTACTCTTACTATTATTACTCTTACTATTATTACTCACACTATTGTTACTCTTACTATTATTACTCTTACTAGTATTACTCTTACTATTATTACTCTTACTATTATTACTCTTACTAGTATTACTCTTACTAGTATTACTCTTACTATTATTACTCTTACTATTATTACTCTTACTATTATTACTCTTACTATTATTACTCTTCCTATTATTACTCTTACTATTATTACTCTTACTAGTATTACTCTTACTAGTATTACTCTTACTAGTATTACTCTTACTATTATTACTCTTATTATTATTACTCTTAGTATTATTACTCTTACTAGTATTACTCTTACTATTATTACTCTTACTATTATTACTCTTACTATTATTACTCTTAGTATTATTACTCATACTATTATTACTCTTAGTATTATTACTCTTAGTATTATTACTCATACTATTATTACTCTTACTAGAATTACTCTTACTAGTATTACTCTTACTATTATTACTCTTACTATTATTACTCTTACTAGTATTACTCTTACTATTATTACTCTTACTATTATTACTCTTACTATTATTACTCTTACTATTATTACTCTTACTATTATTACTCTTACTAGTATTACTCTTACTAGTATTACTCTTACTAGTATTACTCTTACTAGTATTACTCTTACTATTATTACTCTTACTATTATTACTCTTACTAGTATTACTCTTACTATTATTACTCTTACTATTATTCCTCTTACTAGTATTACTCTTACTATTATTACTCTTACTAGTATTACTCTTACTATTATTACTCTTACTATTATTACTCTTAGTATTATTACTCATACTATTATCACTCTTACTATTATTACTATTACTATTATTACTCTTACTATTATTACTCTTACTAGTATCACTCTTACTATTATTACTCTTAGTATTATTACTCTTACCATTATTACTCTTACTAGTATTACTCTTACTATTATTACTCTTACTATTATTACTCTTACTAGTATTACTCTTACTATTATTACTCTTACTATTATTACTCTTAGTATTATTACTCTTACTATTATTACTCTTACTATTATTACTCTTACTATTATTACTCTTACTATTATTACTCTTACTAGTATTACTCTTATTATTATTACTCTTACTATTATTACTCTTACTAGTATTACTCTTACTATTATTACTCTTACTATTATTACTCTTACTATTATTACTCTTACTATTATTACTCTTACTATTATTACTCTTACTAGTATTACTCTTACTATTATTACTCTTACTATTATTACTCTTACTAGCATTACTCTTACTATTATTACTCTTCCTATTATTACTCTTACTAGCATTACTCTTACTATTATTACTCTTCCTATTATTACTCTTACTATTATTACTCTTACTAGTATTACTCATACTATTATTACTCTTACTATTATTACTCTTACTATTATTACTCTTACTATTATTACTCTTACTATTATTACTCTTACTGGTATTACTCTTACTATTATTACTCTTACTATTATTACTCTTACTATTATTACTCTTAGTATTATTACTCATACTATTATTACTCTTACTATTATTACTCTTACTAATATTACTCTTACTATTATTACTCTTACTATTATTACTCTTACTAGTATTACTCTTACTAGTATTACTCTTACTATTATTACTCTTACTATTATTACTCTTACTATTATTACTCTTACTATTATTACTCTTACTATTATTACTCTTAGTATTATTACTCTTACTATTATTACTCTTACTATTATTACTCTTACTATTATTACTCTTACTATTATTACTCTTACTATTATTACTCTTACTGTTATTACTCTTACTATTATTACTCTTACTAGTATTACTCTTACTAGTATTTCTCTTACTTTTATCACTCCTACTATTATTACTCTTACTATTATTACTCTTACTATTATTACTGTTACTATTATTAATCTTACTAGTATTACTCTTACTATTATTACTCTTACTATTATTACTCTTACTATTATTACTCTTACTAGTATTACTCTTACTAGTATTACTCTTACTATTATTACTCTTACTATTATTACTCTTACTATTATTACTCTTACTATTATTACTCTTACTATTATTACTCTTAGTATTATTACTCTTAGTATTATTACTCTTACTATTATTACTCTTACTATTATTACTCTTACTAGTATTACTCTTACTATTATTACTCTTACTATTATTACTCTTCCTATTATTACTCTTACTATTATTACTCTTACTATTATTACTCTTACTAGTATTACTCTTACTATAATTACTCTTACTATTATTACTCTTCCTATTATTACTCTTACTATTATTACTCTTACTATTATTACTCTTACTATTATTACTCTTACTATTATTACTCTTACTAGTATTACTCTTACTATTATTACTCTTTCTATTATTACTCTTACTAGTATTATTCTTACTATTATTACTCTTACTATTATTACTCTTCTTATTATTACTCTTACTATTATTACTCTTACTAGTATCACTCATACTATTATTACTCTTACTATTATTACCCTTACTATTATTACTCTTACTATTATTACTCTTACTATTATTACTCTTACTAGTATTACTCTTACTATTATTACTCTTACTATTATTAATCTTACTATTATTACTCTTAGTATTATTACTCATACTATTATTACTCTTACTATTGTTACTCTTACTATTATTACTCTTACTAGTATTACTCTTACTATTTTTACTCTTACTAGTATTACTCTTACTATTATTACTCTACTATTATTACTCTTACTATTATTACTCTTACTAGTATTACTCTTACTATTATTACTCTTACTATTATTACTCTTACTATTGTTACTCTTACTATTATTACTCTTAGTATTATTACTCATACTATTACTACTCTTACTATTATTACTCTTACTATTATTACTCTTACTATTATTACTCTTACTATTATTACTCTTACTATTATTACTCTTACTAGTATTACTCTTACTAGTATTACTCATACTATTATTACTCTTACTATTATTACTCTTACTATTATTACTCTTACTATTATTACTCTTACTATTATGACTCTTACTAGTATTACTCTTACTATTATTACTCTTACTATTATTACTCTTACTATTATTACTCTTAGTATTATTACTCATACTATTATTACTCTTACTATTATTACTCTTACTATTATTACTCTTACTATTATTACTCTTACTATTATTACTCTTACTATTATTACTCTTACTATTATTACTCTTACTATTATTACTCTTACTATTATTACTCTTACTATTATTACTCTTAGTAGTATTACTCTTACTATTGTTACTCTTACTATTATTACTCTTAGTAGTATTACTCTTAATATTTTTACTCTTACTATTATTACTCTTACTAGTATTACTCTTACTAGTATTACTCTTACTATTACTATTACTATTATTACTCTTACTAGTATTACTCTTACTATTATTACTGTTACTATTATTAATCTTACTAGTATTACTCTTACTATTATTACTCTTACTACTATTACTCTTCCTATTATTACTCTTACTATTATTACTCTTACTATTATTACTCTTACTAGTATTACTCTTACTATTATCACTCCTACTATTATTACTCTTACTAGTATTACTCTTACTATTATTACTCTTACTATTATTACTCTTACTATTATTACTCTTACTATTATTACTCTTAGTATTATTACTCATACTATTATTACTCTTACTATTATTACTCTTACTAGTATTACTCTTACTAGTATTACTCTTACTTTTATCACTCCTACTATTATTCCTCTTACTATTATTACTCTTACTATTATTACTGTTACTATTATTAATCTTACTAGTATTACTCTTACTATTATTACTCTTACTATTATTACTCTTACTAGTATTACTCTTACTATTATTACTCTTACTATTATTACTCTTACTATTGTTACTCTTACTATTATTACTCTTAGTATTATTACTCATACTATTATTACTCTTATTATTATTACTCATACTATTATTACTATTACTATTATTACTCTTACTATTATTACTCTTACTATTATTACTCTTACTAGTATTACTCTTACTAGTATTACTCTTACTAGTATTACTCATACTATTATTACTCTTACTATTATTACTCTTACTATTATTACTCTTCCTATTATTACTCTTACTATTATTACTCTTACTAGTATTACTCTTACTATTATTACTCTTACTATTATTACTCTTACTATTATTACTCTTAGTATTATTACTCATACTATTATTACTCTTACTATTATTACTCTTACTATTATTACTCTTACTATTATTACTCTTATTATTCTTACTCTTACTATTATTACTCTTACTATTATTACTCTTACTATTATTACTCTTACTATTATTACTCTTACTAGTATTACTCTTACTATTATTACTCTTACTATTATTACTCTTACTAGTATTACTCTTACTATTTTTACTCTTACTATTATTACTCTTACTATTATTACTCTTACTAGTATTACTCTTACTAGTATTACTCTTACTTTTATCACTCCTACTATTATTCCTCTTACTATTATTACTCTTACTATTATTACTGTTACTATTATTAATCTTACTAGTATTACTCTTACTATTATTACTCTTACTATTATTACTCTTCCTATTATTACTCTTACTATTATTACTCTTACTATTATTACTCTTACTAGTATTACTCTTACTATTACTATTACTATTACTATTATTACTCTTACTAGTATTACTCTTACTATTATTACTGTTACTATTATTAATCTTACTAGTATTACTCTTACTATTATTACTCTTACTATTATTACTCTTCCCATTATTACTCTTACTATTATTACTCTTACTATTATTACTCTTACTAGTATTACTCTTACTATTATCACTCCTACTATTATTACTCTTACTAGTATTACTCTTACTATTATTACTCTTACTATTATTACTCTTACTAGTATTACTCTTACTATTATTACTGTTACTATTATTACTCTTACTATTATTACCTTAGTATTATCACCTTACTATTATTACTCTTATTATTATTACTCTTACTACTATTACTCTTACTATTACTAATATTACTCCTACTATTATTACTCTTACTATTATTACCATTACTATTATTACTATTACTATTATTACTATTACTATTATTACTCTTAATACTATTACTCTTACTATTACTATTACTATTATCACTCCTACTATTATTACTCTTACTATTATTACTCTTACTACTATTACTCTTACTATTACTATTGCTATGACTATTACTACTATTACTCTTACTATTATTACTCTTACTATTATTACTCTTACTATTATTACTCTTACTACTATTACTCTTACTATTACTATTACTATGACTATTACTATTATTACTCTTACTATTATTACTCTTACTATTATTACTCTTACTACTATTACTCTTACTATTACTTTTATTACTCCTACTATTATTACTCTTACTATTATTACTCTTATTATTATTACTCATACTATTATTACTATTACTATTATTACTCTTACTATTATTACTCTTACTAGTAATACCCTTACTATTATTACTCTTACTATTATTACTCTTACTATTATTACTCTTAGTATTATTACTCATACTATTATTACTCTTACTATTATTACTCTTACTATTATTACTCTTACTATTATTACTCTTACTATTATTACTCTTACTAGTATTACTCTTACTAGTATTACTCTTGCTATTATTACTCTTACTATTATTACTCTTACTATTATTACTCTTACTATTATTACTCTTACTATTATTACTCTTAGTATTATTACTCATACTATTATTACTCTTACTATTGTTACTCTTACTATTATTACTCTTACTAGTATTACTCTTACTATTATTACTCTTACTAGTATTACTCTTACTATTATTACTCTTACTATTATTACTCTTACTATTATTACTCTTACTAGTATTACTCTTACTATTATTACTCTTACTATTATTACTCTTACTATTGTTACTCTTACTATTATTACTCTTAGTATTATTACTCATACTATTATTACTCTTACTATTATTACTCTTCCTATTATTACTCTTACTATTATTACTCTTACTATTATTACTCTTACTATTATTACTCTTACTAGTAGTACTCTTATTAGTATTACTCATACTATTATTACTCTTACTATTATTACTCTTACTATTATTACTCTTACTATTATTACTCTTACTATTATTACTCTTACTAGTATTACTCTTACTATTATTACTCTTACTATTATTACTCTTACTATTATTACTCTTAGTATTATTACTCATACTATTATTACTCTTACTATTATTACTCTTACTATTATTACTCTTACTATTATTCCTCTTACTAGTATTACTCTTACTATTATTACTCTTACTAGTATTACTCTTACTATTATTACTCTTACTATTATTACTCTTAGTATTATTACTCATACTATTATTACTCTTACTATTATTACTATTACTATTATTACTCTTACTATTATTACTCTTACTAGTATCACTCTTACTATTATTACTCTTAGTATTATTACTCTTACTATTATTACTCTTACTAGTATTACTCTTACTATTATTACTCTTACTATTATTACTCTTACTAGTATTACTCTTACTATTATTACTCTTACTATTATTACTCTTAGTATTATTACTCTTACTATTATTACTCTTACTATTATTACTCTTACTATTATTACTCTTACTATTATTACTCTTACTAGTATTACTCTTATTATTATTATTACTCTTACTATTATTACTCTTACTAGTATTACTCTTACTATTATTACTCTTACTATTATTACTCTTACTATTATTACTCTTACTATTATTACTCTTACTATTATTACTCTTACTAGTATTACTCTTACTATTATTACTCTTACTATTATTACTCTTACTAGCATTACTCTTACTATTATTACTCTTCCTATTATTACTCTTACTATTATTACTCTTACTAGTATTACTCATACTATTATTACTCTTACTATTATTACTCTTACTATTATTACTCTTACTATTATTACTCTTACTATTATTACTCTTACTGGTATTACTCTTACTATTATTACTCTTACTATTATTACTCTTACTATTATTACTCTTAGTATTATTACTCATACTATTATTACTCTTACTATTATTACTCTTACTATTATTACTCTTACTATTATTACTCTTACTATTATTACTCTTACTAGTATTACTCTTACTAGTATTACTCTTACTATTATTACTCTTACTATTATTACTCTTACTATTATTACTCTTACTATTATTACTCTTACTATTATTACTCTTAGTATTATTACTCTTACTATTATTACTCTTACTATTATTACTCTTACTATTATTACTCTTACTATTATTACTCTTACTATTATTACTCTTACTGTTATTACTCTTACTATTATTACTCTTACTAGTATTACTCTTACTAGTATTTCTCTTACTTTTATCACTCCTACTATTATTACTCTTACTATTATTACTCTTACTATTATTACTGTTACTATTATTAATCTTACTAGTATTACTCTTACTATTATTACTCTTACTATTATTACTCTTACTATTATTACTCTTACTAGTATTACTCTTACTATTATTACTCTTACTATTATTACTCTTCCTATTATTACTCTTACTATTATTACTCTTACTATTATTACTCTTACTAGTATTACTCTTACTATAATTACTCTTACTATTATTACTCTTCCTATTATTACTCTTACTATTATTACTCTTACTATTATTACTCTTACTATTATTACTCTTACTATTATTACTCTTACTAGTATTACTCTTACTATTATTACTCTTTCTATTATTACTCTTACTAGTATTATTCTTACTATTATTACTCTTACTATTATTACTCTTCTTATTATTACTCTTACTATTATTACTCTTACTAGTATCACTCATACTATTATTACTCTTACTATTATTACCCTTACTATTATTACTCTTACTATTATTACTCATACTATTATTACTCTTACTAGTATTACTCTTACTATTATTACTCTTACTATTATTAATCTTACTATTATTACTCTTAGTATTATTACTCATACTATTATTACTCTTACTATTGTTACTCTTACTATTATTACTCTTACTAGTATTACTCTTACTATTTTTACTCTTACTAGTATTACTCTTACTATTATTACTCTTACTATTATTACTCTTACTATTATTACTCTTACTAGTATTACTCTTACTATTATTACTCTTACTATTATTACTCTTACTATTGTTACTCTTACTATTATTACTCTTAGTATTATTACTCATACTATTATTACTCTTACTATTATTACTCTTACTATTATTACTCTTACTATTATTACTCTTACTATTATTACTCTTACTATTATGACTCTTACTAGTATTACTCTTACTATTATTACTCCTACTATTATTACTCTTACTATTATTACTCTTAGTATTATTACTCATACTATTATTACTCTTACTATTATTACTCTTACTATTATTACTCTTACTATTATTACTCTTACTATTATTACTCTTACTATTATTACTCTTACTATTATTACTCTTACTATTATTACTCTTACTATTATTACTCTTAGTAGTATTACTCTTACTATTGTTACTCTTACTATTATTACTCTTAGTAGTATTACTCTTAATATTTTTACTCTTACTATTATTACTCTTACTATGATTACTCTTACTAGTATTACTCTTACTAGTATTACTCTTACTATTACTATTACTATTATTACTCTTACTAGTATTACTCTTACTATTATTACTGTTACTATTATTAATCTTACTAGTATTACTCTTACTATTATTACTCTTACTATTATTACTCTTCCTATTATTACTCTTACTATTATTACTCTTACTATTATTACTCTTAATAATATAACTCCTAGTATTATTAGTCTTATTATTATTACTCTTATTATTATTACTCTTACTATTATTACTCTTACTATTATTACTCTTACTAATATTACTCTTACTACTATAACTCTTACTGTTATCACTCCTACTATTATTACTCTTACTACTATTACTATAACTATTATCACTCCTACTATTATTACTCTTACTACTATTACTCTTACTATTACTATTACTATGACTATTACTACTATTACTCTTACTATTATTACTCTTACTATTATTACTCTTACTATTATTACTCTTATTAGTATTACTCTTACTATTATTACTCTTACTATTATTACTCTTACTATTATTACTCTTACTATTATTACTCTTCTTATTATTACTCTTACTATTATTACTCTTACTAGTATTACTCTTACTATTAATATTCTTACCAGTATTTCTATTACTAGTATCTCTCTTACTATTTTTATTCTTACTATTATTACTCTTACTAGTATTACTGTTACTAGTATTACTCTTACTAGTATTACTCTTATTAGTATTACTCTTACTATTATTACTCTTACCATTATTACTCTTACTATTATTACTCTTACTAGTATTACTCTTACTATTATTACTCTTCCTATTATTACTCTTACTATTATTACTCTTACTATTATTACTCTTCCTATTATTACTCTTACTAGTATTACTCATACTATTATTACTCTTACTATTATTACTCTTACTATTATTACTCATACTATTATTACTCTTACTATTATTACTCTTACTATTATTACTCTTACTAGTATTACTGTTACTAGTATTACTCTTACTAGTATTACTCTTATTAGTATTACTCTTACTATTATTACTCTTACTATTATTACTCTTACTAGTATTACTCTTACTATTATTACTCTTACTATTATCACTCTTACTATTATTACTCTTCCTATTATTACTCTTACTATTATTACTGTTACTAGTATTTCTCTTACTAGTATTACTCTTATAATTATTACTCTTACTAGTATTACTCTTACTATTATTACTCTTACTATTATTACTCTTACTAGTATTACTCTTACTATTATTACTCTTACTATTATTACTCTTACTATTATTACTCTTACTATTATTACTCTTACTATTATTACTCTTCCTATTATTACCCTTACTAGTATTACTCATACTATTATTACTCTTACTATTATTACTCTTACTATTATTACTCTTACTATTATTACTCATACTATTATTACTCTTACTATTATTACTCTTACTAGTATTACTCTTACTATTATTACTCTTACTATTATTACTCTTACTAGTATTACTCTTACTAGTATTACTCTTACTATTATTACTCTTACTATTATTACTCTTACTATTATTACTCTTACTACTATTACTCTTCCTATTATTACTCTTACTATTATTACTCTTACTAGTATTACTCTTACTAGTATTACTCTTACTAGTATTACTCTTACTATTATTACTCTTACTATTATTACTCTTAGTATTATTACTCTTACTAGTATTACTCTTACTATTATTACTCTTACTATTATTACTCTTACTATTATTACTCTTAGTATTATTACTCATACTATTATTACTCTTAGTATTATTACTCTTAGTATTATTACTCATACTATTATTACTCTTACTAGAATTACTCTTACTAGTATTACTCTTACTATTATTACTCTTACTATTATTACTCTTACTAGTATTACTCTTACTATTATTACTCTTACTATTATTACTCTTACTATTATTACTCTTACTATTATTACTCTTACTATTATTACTCTTACTAGTATTACTCTTACTAGTATTACTCTTACTAGTATTACTCTTACTAGTATTACTCTTACTATTATTACTCTTACTATTATTACTCTTACTAGTATTACTCTTACTAGTATTACTCTTACTATTATTACTCTTACTATTATTCCTCTTACTAGTATTACTCTTACTATTATTACTCTTACTAGTATTACTCTTACTATTATTACTCTTACTATTATTACTCTTAGTATTATTACTCATACTATTATTACTCTTACTATTATTACTATTACTATTATTACTCTTACTATTATTACTCTTACTAGTATCACTCTTACTATTATTACTCTTAGTATTATTACTCTTACTATTATTACTCTTACTAGTATTACTCTTACTATTATTACTCTTACTATTATTACTCTTACTAGTATTACTCTTACTATTATTACTCTTAGTATTATTACTCTTACTATTATTACTCTTACTATTATTACTCTTACTATTATTACTCTTACTATTATTACTCTTACTAGTATTACTCTCATTATTATTACTCTTACTATTATTACTCTTACTAGTATTACTCTTACTATTATTACTCTTACTATTATTACTCTTACTATTATTACTCTTACTATTATTACTCTTACTATTATTACTCTTACTAGTATTACTCTTACTATTATTACTCTTACTATTATTACTCTTACTAGTATTACTCTTACTATTATTACTCTTCCTATTATTACTCTTACTATTATTACTCTTACTAGTATTACTCATACTATTATTACTCTTACTATTATTACTCTTACTATTATTACTCTTACTATTATTACTCTTACTATTATTACTCTTACTGGTATTACTCTTACTATTATTACTCTTACTATTATTACTCTTACTATTATTACTCTTAGTATTATTACTCATACTATTATTACTCTTACTATTATTACTCTTACTATTATTACTCTTACTATTATTAATCTTACTATTATTACTCTTACTAGTATTACTCTTACTAGTATTACTCATACTAGTATTACTCTTACTAGTATTACTCTTACTATTATTACTCTTACTAATATTACTCTTACTATTATTGCTATTACTATTACTCTTACTACTATTACTCTTACTATTATTACTCTAACTATTATTACTCTTATAAATATTACTCTTACTATTATTATTATTACTACTATTACTCTTACAATTATTACTCTTACTACTATTACTCTTACTATTATTTCTCTTACTATTATTACTCTTACTATTATTACTCTTAATAATATAACTCCTAGTATTATTACTCTTATTATTATTACTCTTATTATTATTACTCTTACTATTATTACTCTTACTATTATTACTCTTACTAATATTACTCTTACTACTATTACTCTTACTATTATCACTCCTACTATTATTACTCTTACTACTATTACTATTACTATTATCACTCCTACTATTATTACTCTTACTACTATTACTCTTACTATTACTATTACTATGACTATTACTACTATTACTCTTACTATTATTACTCTTACTATTATTACTCTTACTATTATTACTCTTATTAGTATTACTCTTACTATTATTACTCTTACTATTATTACTCTTACTATTTTTACTCTTACTATTATTACTCTTCCTATTATTACTCTTACTATTATTACTCTTACTAGTATTACTCTTACTATTAATATTCTTACCAGTATTTCTATTACTAGTATCTCTCTTACTATTTTTATTCTTACTATTATTACTCTTACTAGTATTACTGTTACTAGTATTACTCTTACTAGTATTACTCTTATTAGTATTACTCTTACTATTATTACTCTTACTATTATTACTCTTACTATTATTACTCTTACTAGTATTACTCTTACTATTATTACTCTTCCTATTATTACTCTTACTATTATTACTCTTACTATTATTACTCTTCCTATTATTACTCTTACTAGTATTACTCATACTATTATTACTCTTACTATTATTACTCTTACTATTATTACTCATACTATTATTACTCTTACTATTATTACTCTTACTATTATTACTCTTACTAGTATTACTGTTACTAGTATTACTCTTACTAGTATTACTCTTATTAGTATTACTCTTACTATTATTACTCTTACTATTATTACTCTTACTAGTATTACTCTTACTATTATTACTCTTACTATTATCACTCTTACTATTATTACTCTTCCTATTATTACTCTTACTATTATTACTGTTACTAGTATTTCTCTTACTAGTATTACTCTTATAATTATTACTCTTACTAGTATTACTCTTACTATTATTACTCTTACTATTATTACTCTTACTAGTATTACTCTTACTATTATTACTCTTACTATTATTACTCTTACTATTATTACTCTTACTATTATTACTCTTACTATTATTACTCTTCCTATTATTACCCTTACTAGTATTACTCATACTATTATTACTCTTACTATTATTACTCTTACTATTATTACTCTTACTATTATTACTCACACTATTGTTACTCTTACTATTATTACTCTTACTAGTATTACTCTTACTATTATTACTCTTACTATTATTACTCTTACTAGTATTACTCTTACTAGTATTACTCTTACTATTATTACTCTTACTATTATTACTCTTACTATTATTACTCTTACTATTATTACTCTTCCTATTATTACTCTTACTATTATTACTCTTACTAGTATTACTCTTACTAGTATTACTCTTACTAGTATTACTCTTACTATTATTACTCTTATTATTATTACTCTTAGTATTATTACTCTTACTAGTATTACTCTTACTATTATTACTCTTACTATTATTACTCTTACTATTATTACTCTTAGTATTATTACTCATACTATTATTACTCTTAGTATTATTACTCTTAGTATTATTACTCATACTATTATTACTCTTACTAGAATTACTCTTACTAGTATTACTCTTACTATTATTACTCTTACTATTATTACTCTTACTAGTATTACTCTTACTATTATTACTCTTACTATTATTACTCTTACTATTATTACTCTTACTATTATTACTCTTACTATTATTACTCTTACTAGTATTACTCTTACTAGTATTACTCTTACTAGTATTACTCTTACTAGTATTACTCTTACTATTATTACTCTTACTATTATTACTCTTACTAGTATTACTCTTACTATTATTACTCTTACTATTATTCCTCTTACTAGTATTACTCTTACTATTATTACTCTTACTAGTATTACTCTTACTATTATTACTCTTACTATTATTACTCTTAGTATTATTACTCATACTATTATCACTCTTACTATTATTACTATTACTATTATTACTCTTACTATTATTACTCTTACTAGTATCACTCTTACTATTATTACTCTTAGTATTATTACTCTTACCATTATTACTCTTACTAGTATTACTCTTACTATTATTACTCTTACTATTATTACTCTTACTAGTATTACTCTTACTATTATTACTCTTACTATTATTACTCTTAGTATTATTACTCTTACTATTATTACTCTTACTATTATTACTCTTACTATTATTACTCTTACTATTATTACTCTTACTAGTATTACTCTTATTATTATTACTCTTACTATTATTACTCTTACTAGTATTACTCTTACTATTATTACTCTTACTATTATTACTCTTACTATTATTACTCTTACTATTATTACTCTTACTATTATTACTCTTACTAGTATTACTCTTACTATTATTACTCTTACTATTATTACTCTTACTAGCATTACTCTTACTATTATTACTCTTCCTATTATTACTCTTACTATTATTACTCTTACTAGTATTACTCATACTATTATTACTCTTACTATTATTACTCTTACTATTATTACTCTTACTATTATTACTCTTACTATTATTACTCTTACTGGTATTACTCTTACTATTATTACTCTTACTATTATTACTCTTACTATTATTACTCTTAGTATTATTACTCATACTATTATTACTCTTACTATTATTACTCTTACTATTATTACTCTTACTATTATTACTCTTACTAGTATTACTCTTACTAGTATTACTCTTACTATTATTACTCTTACTATTATTACTCTTACTATTATTACTCTTACTATTATTACTCTTACTATTATCACTCTTAGTATTATTACTCTTACTATTATTACTCTTACTATTATTACTCTTACTATTATTACTCTTACTATTATTACTCTTACTATTATTACTCTTACTGTTATTACTCTTACTATTATTACTCTTACTAGTATTACTCTTACTAGTATTTCTCTTACTTTTATCACTCCTACTATTATTACTCTTACTATTATTACTCTTACTATTATTACTGTTACTATTATTAATCTTACTAGTATTACTCTTACTATTATTACTCTTACTATTATTACTCTTACTATTATTACTCTTACTAGTATTACTCTTACTAGTATTACTCTTACTATTATTACTCTTACTATTATTACTCTTACTATTATTACTCTTACTATTATTACTCTTACTATTATTACTCTTAGTATTATTACTCTTAGTATTATTACTCTTACTATTATTACTCTTACTATTATTACTCTTACTAGTATTACTCTTACTATTATTACTCTTACTATTATTACTCTTCCTATTATTACTCTTACTATTATTACTCTTACTATTATTACTCTTACTAGTATTACTCTTACTATAATTACTCTTACTATTATTACTCTTCCTATTATTACTCTTACTATTATTACTCTTACTATTATTACTCTTACTATTATTACTCTTACTATTATTACTCTTACTAGTATTACTCTTACTATTATTACTCTTTCTATTATTACTCTTACTAGTATTATTCTTACTATTATTACTCTTACTATTATTACTCTTCTTATTATTACTCTTACTATTATTACTCTTACTAGTATCACTCATACTATTATTACTCTTACTATTATTACCCTTACTATTATTACTCTTACTATTATTACTCTTACTATTATTACTCTTACTAGTATTACTCTTACTATTTTTACTCTTACTATTATTAATCTTACTATTATTACTCTTAGTATTATTACTCATACTATTATTACTCTTACTATTGTTACTCTTACTATTATTACTCTTACTAGTATTACTCTTACTATTTTTACTCTTACTAGTATTACTCTTACTATTATTACTCTTACTATTATTACTCTTACTATTATTACTCTTACTAGTATTACTCTTACTATTATTACTCTTACTATTATTACTCTTACTATTGTTACTCTTACTATTATTACTCTTAGTATTATTACTCATACTATTATTACTCTTACTATTATTACTCTTACTAGTATTACTCTTACTATTATTACTCTTACTATTATTACTCTTACTATTGTTACTCTTACTATTATTACTCTTAGTATTATTACTCATACTATTATTACTCTTACTATTATTACTCTTACTATTATTACTCTTACTATTATTACTCTTACTATTATTACTCTTACTATTATGACTCTTACTAGTATTACTCTTACTATTATTACTCCTACTATTATTACTCTTACTATTATTACTCTTAGTATTATTACTCATACTATTATTACTCTTACTATTATTACTCTTACTATTATTACTCTTACTATTATTACTCTTACTATTATTACTCTTACTATTATTACTCTTACTATTATTACTCTTACTATTATTACTCTTACTATTATTACTCTTAGTAGTATTACTCTTACTATTGTTACTCTTACTATTATTACTCTTAGTAGTATTACTCTTAATATTTTTACTCTTACTATTATTACTCTTACTATTATTACTCTTACTAGTATTACTCTTACTAGTATTACTCTTACTATTACTATTACTATTATTACTCTTACTAGTATTACTCTTACTATTATTACTGTTACTATTATTAATCTTACTAGTATTACTCTTACTATTATTACTCTTACTATTATTACTCTTCCTATTATTACTCTTACTATTATTACTCTTACTATTATTACTCTTAATAATATAACTCCTAGTATTATTAGTCTTATTATTATTACTCTTATTATTATTACTCTTACTATTATTACTCTTACTATTATTACTCTTACTAATATTACTCTTACTACTATTACTCTTACTGTTATCACTCCTACTATTATTACTCTTACTACTATTACTATAACTATTATCACTCCTACTATTATTACTCTTACTACTATTACTCTTACTATTACTATTACTATGACTATTACTACTATTACTCTTACTATTATTACTCTTACTATTATTACTCTTACTATTATTACTCTTATTAGTATTACTCTTACTATTATTACTCTTACTATTATTACTCTTACTATTATTACTCTTACTATTATTACTCTTCCTATTATTACTCTTACTATTATTACTCTTACTAGTATTACTCTTACTATTAATATTCTTACCAGTATTTCTATTACTAGTATCTCTCTTACTATTTTTATTCTTACTATTATTACTCTTACTAGTATTACTGTTACTAGTATTACTCTTACTAGTATTACTCTTATTAGTATTACTCTTACTATTATTACTCTTACCATTATTACTCTTACTATTATTACTCTTACTAGTATTACTCTTACTATTATTACTCTTCCTATTATTACTCTTACTATTATTACTCTTACTATTATTACTCTTCCTATTATTACTCTTACTAGTATTACTCATACTATTATTACTCTTACTATTATTACTCTTACTATTATTACTCATACTATTATTACTCTTACTATTATTACTCTTACTATTATTACTCTTACTAGTATTACTGTTACTAG
Source organism: Mantis religiosa (assembly GCA_030765055.1). Classification (NCBI taxonomy): domain Eukaryota; kingdom Metazoa; phylum Arthropoda; class Insecta; order Mantodea; family Mantidae; genus Mantis; species Mantis religiosa. The sequence continues at coordinate 334,565 of JAUKNK010000055.1, forward strand.
TATTACTCTTACTAGTATTACTCTTATTAGTATTACTCTTACTATTATTACTCTTACTATTATTACTCTTACTAGTATTACTCTTACTATTATTACTCTTACTATTATCACTCTTACTATTATTACTCTTCCTATTATTACTCTTACTATTATTACTGTTACTAGTATTTCTCTTACTAGTATTACTCTTATAATTATTACTCTTACTAGTATTACTCTTACTATTATTACTCTTACTATTATTACTCTTACTAGTATTACTCTTACTATTATTACTCTTACTATTATTACTCTTACTATTATTACTCTTACTATTATTACTCTTCCTATTATTACCCTTACTAGTATTACTCATACTATTATTACTCTTACTATTATTACTCTTACTATTATTACTCTTACTATTATTACTCATACTATTATTACTCTTACTATTATTACTCTTACTAGTATTACTCTTACTATTATTACTCTTACTATTATTACTCTTACTAGTATTACTCTTACTAGTATTACTCTTACTATTATTACTCTTACTATTATTACTCTTACTATTATTACTCTTACTACTATTACTCTTCCTATTATTACTCTTACTATTATTACTCTTACTAGTATTACTCTTACTAGTATTACTCTTACTAGTATTACTCTTACTATTATTACTCTTACTATTATTACTCTTAGTATTATTACTCTTACTAGTATTACTCTTACTATTATTACTCTTACTATTATTACTCTTACTATTATTACTCTTAGTATTATTACTCATACTATTATTACTCTTAGTATTATTACTCTTAGTATTATTACTCATACTATTATTACTCTTACTAGAATTACTCTTACTAGTATTACTCTTACTATTATTACTCTTACTATTATTACTCTTACTAGTATTACTCTTACTATTATTACTCTTACTATTATTACTCTTACTATTATTACTCTTACTATTATTACTCTTACTATTATTACTCTTACTATTATTACTCTTACTATTATTACTCTTACTAGTATTACTCTTACTAGTATTACTCTTACTAGTATTACTCTTACTAGTATTACTCTTACTATTATTACTCTTACTATTATTACTCTTACTAGTATTACTCTTACTAGTATTACTCTTACTATTATTACTCTTACTATTATTCCTCTTACTAGTATTACTCTTACTATTATTACTCTTACTAGTATTACTCTTACTATTATTACTCTTACTATTATTACTCTTAGTATTATTACTCATACTATTATTACTCTTACTATTATTACTATTACTATTATTACTCTTACTATTATTACTCTTACTAGTATCACTCTTACTATTATTACTCTTAGTATTATTACTCTTACTATTATTACTCTTACTAGTATTACTCTTACTATTATTACTCTTACTATTATTACTCTTACTAGTATTACTCTTACTATTATTACTCTTAGTATTATTACTCTTACTATTATTACTCTTACTATTATTACTCTTACTATTATTACTCTTACTATTATTACTCTTACTAGTATTACTCTCATTATTATTACTCTTACTATTATTACTCTTACTAGTATTACTCTTACTATTATTACTCTTACTATTATTACTCTTACTATTATTACTCTTACTATTATTACTCTTACTATTATTACTCTTACTAGTATTACTCTTACTATTATTACTCTTACTATTATTACTCTTACTAGTATTACTCTTACTATTATTACTCTTACTATTATTACTCTTACTATTATTACTCTTACTATTATTACTCTTACTATTATTACTCTTCCTATTATTACCCTTACTAGTATTACTCATACTATTATTACTCTTACTATTATTACTCTTACTATTATTACTCTTACTATTATTACTCACACTATTGTTACTCTTACTATTATTACTCTTACTAGTATTACTCTTACTATTATTACTCTTACTATTATTACTCTTACTAGTATTACTCTTACTAGTATTACTCTTACTATTATTACTCTTACTATTATTACTCTTACTATTATTACTCTTACTATTATTACTCTTCCTATTATTACTCTTACTATTATTACTCTTACTAGTATTACTCTTACTAGTATTACTCTTACTAGTATTACTCTTACTATTATTACTCTTATTATTATTACTCTTAGTTATTACTCTTACTAGTATTACTCTTACTATTATTACTCTTACTATTATTACTCTTACTATTATTACTCTTAGTATTATTACTCATACTATTATTACTCTTAGTATTATTACTCTTAGTATTATTACTCATACTATTATTACTCTTACTAGAATTACTCTTACTAGTATTACTCTTACTATTATTACTCTTACTATTATTACTCTTACTAGTATTACTCTTACTATTATTACTCTTACTATTATTACTCTTACTATTATTACTCTTACTATTATTACTCTTACTATTATTACTCTTACTAGTATTACTCTTACTAGTATTACTCTTACTAGTATTACTCTTACTAGTATTACTCTTACTATTATTACTCTTACTATTATTACTCTTACTAGTATTACTCTTACTATTATTACTCTTACTATTATTCCTCTTACTAGTATTACTCTTACTATTATTACTCTTACTAGTATTACTCTTACTATTATTACTCTTACTATTATTACTCTTAGTATTATTACTCATACTATTATTACTCTTACTATTATTACTATTACTATTATTACTCTTACTATTATTACTCTTACTAGTATCACTCTTACTATTATTACTCTTAGTATTATTACTCTTACTATTATTACTCTTACTAGTATTACTCTTACTATTATTACTCTTACTATTATTACTCTTACTAGTATTACTCTTACTATTATTACTCTTACTATTATTACTCTTACTATTATTACTCTTACTATTATTACTCTTACTATTATTACTCTTACTATTATTACTCTTACTATTATTACTCTTACTAGTATTACTCTTATTATTATTACTCTTACTATTATTACTCTTACTAGTATTACTCTTACTATTATTACTCTTACTATTATTACTCTTACTATTATTACTCTTACTATTATTACTCTTACTATTATTACTCTTACTAGTATTACTCTTACTATTATTACTCTTACTATTATTACTCTTACTAGCATTACTCTTACTATTATTACTCTTCCTATTATTACTCTTACTATTATTACTCTTACTAGTATTACTCATACTATTATTACTCTTACTATTATTACTCTTACTATTATTACTCTTACTATTATTACTCTTACTATTATTACTCTTACTGGTATTACTCTTACTATTATTACTCTTACTATTATTACTCTTACTATTATTACTCTTAGTATTATTACTCATACTATTATTACTCTTACTATTATTACTCTTACTATTATTACTCTTACTATTATTACTCTTACTATTATTACTCTTACTAGTATTACTCTTACTAGTATTACTCTTACTATTATTACTCTTACTATTATTACTCTTACTATTATTACTCTTAATATTATTACTCTTACTATTATTACTCTTAGTATTATTACTCTTACTATTATTACTCTTACTATTATTACTCTTACTATTATTACTCTTACTATTATTACTCTTACTATTATTACTCTTACTGTTATTACTCTTACTATTATTACTCTTACTAGTATTACTCTTACTAGTATTTCTCTTACTTTTATCACTCCTACTATTATTACTCTTACTATTATTACTCTTACTATTATTACTGTTACTATTATTAATCTTACTAGTATTACTCTTACTATTATTACTCTTACTATTATTACTCTTACTATTATTACTCTTACTAGTATTACTCTTACTAGTATTACTCTTACTATTATTACTCTTACTATTATTACTCTTACTATTATTACTCTTACTATTATTACTCTTACTATTATTACTCTTAGTATTATTACTCTTAGTATTATTACTCTTACTATTATTACTCTTACTAGTATTACTCTTACTAGTATTACTCTTACTATTACTATTACTATTATTACTCTTACTAGTATTACTCTTACTATTATTACTGTTACTATTATTAATCTTACTAGTATTACTCTTACTATTATTACTCTTACTATTATTACTCTTCCTATTATTACTCTTACTATTATTACTCTTACTATTATTACTCTTACTAGTATTACTCTTACTATTATCACTCCTACTATTATTACTCTTACTAGTATTACTCTTACTATTATTACTCTTACTATTATTACTCTTACTATTATTACTCTTACTATTATTACTCTTAGTATTATTACTCATACTATTATTACTCTTACTATTATTACTCTTACTAGTATTACTCTTACTAGTATTACTCTTACTTTTATCACTCCTACTATTATTCCTCTTACTATTATTACTCTTACTATTATTACTGTTACTATTATTAATCTTACTAGTATTACTCTTACCTTTATTACTCTTACTATTATTACTCTTACTAGTATTACTCTTACTATTATTACTCTTACTATTATTACTCTTACTATTGTTACTCTTACTATTATTACTCTTAGTATTATTACTCATACTATTATTACTCTTATTATTATTACTCATACTATTATTACTATTACTATTATTACTCTTACTATTATTACTCTTACTATTATTACTCTTACTAGTATTACTCTTACTAGTATTACTCTTACTAGTATTACTCATACTATTATTACTCTTACTATTATTACTCTTACTATTATTACTCTTCCTATTATTACTCTTACTATTATTACTCTTACTAGTATTACTCTTACTATTATTACTCTTACTATTATTACTCTTACTATTATTACTCTTAGTATTATTACTCATACTATTATTACTCTTACTATTATTACTCTTACTATTATTACTCTTACTATTATTACTCTTATTATTCTTACTCTTACTATTATTACTCTTACTATTATTACTCTTACTATTATTACTCTTACTATTATTACTCTTACTAGTATTACTCTTACTATTATTACTCTTACTATTATTACTCTTACTAGTATTACTCTTACTATTTTTACTCTTACTATTATTACTCTTACTATTATTACTCTTACTAGTATTACTCTTACTAGTATTACTCTTACTTTTATCACTCCTACTATTATTCCTCTTACTATTATTACTCTTACTATTATTACTGTTACTATTATTAATCTTACTAGTATTACTCTTACTATTATTACTCTTACTATTATTACTCTTCCTATTATTACTCTTACTATTATTACTCTTACTATTATTACTCTTACTAGTATTACTCTTACTATTACTATTACTATTACTATTATTACTCTTACTAGTATTACTCTTACTATTATTACTGTTACTATTATTAATCTTACTAGTATTACTCTTACTATTATTACTCTTACTATTATTACTCTTCCTATTATTACTCTTACTATTATTACTCTTACTATTATTACTCTTACTAGTATTACTCTTACTATTATCACTCCTACTATTATTACTCTTACTAGTATTACTCTTACTATTATTACTCTTACTATTATTAATCTTACTAGTATTACTCTTACTATTATTACTGTTACTATTATTACTCTTACTATTATTACCTTAGTATTATCACCTTACTATTATTACTCTTATTATTATTACTCTTACTACTATTACTCTTACTATTACTAATATTACTCCTACTATTATTACTCTTACTATTATTACCCTTACTATTATTACTATTACTATTATTACTATTACTATTATTACTCTTAATACTATTACTCTTACTATTACTATTACTATTATCACTCCTACTATTATTACTCTTACTATTATTACTCTTACTACTATTACTCTTACTATTACTATTGCTATGACTATTACTACTATTACTCTTACTATTATTACTCTTACTATTATTACTCTTACTATTATTACTCTTACTACTATTACTCTTACTATTACTATTACTATGACTATTACTATTATTACTCTTACTATTATTACTCTTACTATTATTACTCTTACTACTATTACTCTTACTATTACTTTTATTACTCCTACTATTATTACTCTTACTATTATTACTCTTATTATTATTACTCATACTATTATTACTATTACTATTATTACTCTTACTATTATTACTCTTACTAGTAATACTCTTACTATTATTACTCTTACTATTATTACTCTTACTATTATTACTCTTAGTATTATTACTCATACTATTATTACTCTTACTATTATTACTCTTACTATTATTACTCTTACTATTATTACTCTTACTATTATTACTCTTACTAGTATTACTCTTACTAGTATTACTCTTACTATTATTACTCTTACTATTATTACTCTTACTATTATTACTCTTACTATTATTACTCTTACTATTATTACTCTTACTATTATTACTCTTAGTATTATTACTCATACTATTATTACTCTTACTATTGTTACTCTTACTATTATTACTCTTACTAGTATTACTCTTACTATTATTACTCTTACTAGTATTACTCTTACTATTATTACTCTTACTATTATTACTCTTACTATTATTACTCTTACTAGTATTACTCTTACTATTATTACTCTTACTATTATTACTCTTACTATTGTTACTCTTACTATTATTACTCTTAGTATTATTACTCATACTATTATTACTCTTACTATTATTACTCTTCCTATTATTACTCTTACTATTATTACTCTTACTATTATTACTCTTACTATTATTACTCTTACTAGTAGTACTCTTATTAGTATTACTCATACTATTATTACTCTTACTATTATTACTCTTACTATTATTACTCTTACTATTATTACTCTTACTATTATTACTCTTACTAGTATTACTCTTACTATTATTACTCTTACTATTATTACTCTTACTATTATTACTCTTAGTATTATTACTCATACTATTATTACTCTTACTATTATTACTCTTACTATTATTACTCTTACTATTATTACTCTTACTATTATTACTCTTACTGTTATTACTCTTACTATTATTACTCTTACTATTATTACTCTTACTATTATTACTCTTACTAGTATTACTCTTACTATTATTACTCTTACTATTATTACTCTTACTAGTACTACTCTTACTATTTTTACTCTTACTATTATTACTCTTTCTATTATTACTCTTACTAGTATTACTCTTACTAGTATTACTCTTACTTTTATCACTCCTACTATTATTCCTCTTACTATTATTACTCTTACTATTATTACTCTTACTATTATTAATCTTACTAGTATTACTCTTACTATTATTACTCTTACTATTATTACTCTTCCTATTATTACTCTTACTATTATTACTCTTACTATTATTACTCTTACTAGTATTACTCTTACTATTACTATTACTATTATTACTCTTACTAGTATTACTCTTACTATTATTACTGTTACTATTATTAATCTTACTAGTATTACTCTTACTATTATTACTCTTACTATTATTACTCTTCCTATTATTACTCTTACTATTATTACTCTTACTATTATTGCTCTTACTAGTATTACTCTTACTATTATCACTCCTACTATTATTACTCTTACTAGTATTACTCTTACTATTATTACTCTTACTATTATTACTCTTACTAGTATTATTCTTACTATTATTACTGTTACTATTATTACTCTTACTATTATTACCCTTAGTATTATCACCTTACTATTATTACTCTTATTATTATTACTCTTACTACTATTACTCTTACTATTACTAATATTACTCCTACTATTATTACTCTTACTATTATTACCCTTACTATTATTACTATTACTATTATTACTATTACTGTTATTACTCTTAATACTATTACTCTTACTATTACTATTACTATTATCACTCCTACTATTATTACTCTTACTATTATTACTCTTACTACTATTCCTCTTACTATTACTATTACTATGACTATTACTACTATTACTCTTACTATTATTACTCTTACTATTATTACTCTTACTATTATTACTCTTACTACTATTACTCTTACTATTACTATTACTATGACTATTACTATTATTACTCTTACTATTATTACTCTTACTATTATTACTATTACTATTATTACTCTTACTATTATTACTCTTACTATTATTACTCTTAACTTTATTACTCTTACCATTATTACTCTTACTATTTTTACTATTACTATCATTACTCTTACTATCATTAGTCTTACTATCATTACTCTTACTATTATTGCTCTTACTATTATTACTCTTACTATTATTACTCTTACTAGTATTACTCTTACTATTATTACTGTTACTATTATTACTCTTACTATTATTACTCTATCTATTATTACTCTTACTATTATTACTCTTAATAGTATTACTCTTACTATTATTACTCTTACTATTATTACTCTTACTATTATTACTCTTACTATTATTATTCTTACTGTCATTACTCTTACTAGTATTACTATTACTATTATTATTCTTACCGTTATTTCTCTTACTAGTATTACTATTACTAGTATTACTCTTACTATTAATATTCTTACTCGTATTTCTATTACTAGTATTACTCTTACTATTATTACTCTTACTATTATTACTCTTACTATTATTACTCTTAGTATTATTACTCTTACTATTATTACTCTTACTAGTATTACTCTTAGTATTATTACTCTTACTATTATTACTCTTACTAGTATTACTCTTACTATTATTACTCTTCCTATTATTACTCTTACTATTATTACTCTTACTAGTGTTACTGTTACTATTATTACTCTTACTATTATTACTCTTACTATTATTACTCTTACTATTATTACTCTTACTATTATTACTCTTACTATTATTACTCTTACTATTATTACTCTTACTATTATTACTCTTACTATTATTACTCTTACTATTATAACTCTTAGTATTATTACTCATACTATTATTACTCTTACTATTATTACTCTTACTATTATTACTCTTACTATTATTACTCTTACTATTATTACTCTTACTAGTATTACTCTTACTATTATTACTCTTACTATTATTACTCTTACTATTATTACCCTTGGTATTATTACTCATACTATTATTACTCTTACTATTATTATTCTTACTATTATTACTCTTACTATTTTTACTCTTACTAGAATTACTCTTACTAGTATTACTCTTACTATTATTAGTCTTACTATTATTATTCTTACTAGTATTACTCTTACTATTATTACTCTTAGTATTATTACTCATACTATTATTACTCTTACTATTATTACTCTTACTATTATTACTCTTACTATTATTACTCTTACTATTATTACTCTTACTATTATTACTCTTACTATTATTACTCTTACTATTATTACTCTTACTATTATTACTCTTACTATTATTACTCTTACTATTATTACTCTTACTATTATTACTCTTACTATTATTACTCTTACTATTATTACTCTTACTAGTATTACTCTTACTATTATTACTCATACTATTATTACTCTTACTATTATTACTCTTACTATTATTACTCTTACTATTACTATTACTACTCTTACTATTATTACTCTTACTAGTATTACTCTTACTATTATTACTCATACTATTATTACTCTTACTATTATTACTCTTACTATTATTACTCTTACTATTATTACTCTTACTAGTATTACTCTTACTATTATTACTCTTACTATTATTACTCTTACTAGTATTACTCTTACTATTATTACTCTTACTATTATTACTCTTCCTATTATTACTCTTACTATTATTACTCTTACTAGTACTTCTCATATTATTATTACTCTTACTATTATTACTCTTACTATTATTACTCTTAGTATTATTACTCTAACTATTATTACTCTTACTAGTATTACTCTTACTAGTATTACTCTTACTATTATTAGTCTTACTATTATTACTCTTCCTATTATTACTCTTACTATTATTACTCTTACTATTATTACTCTTACTAGTATTACTCTTACTATTATTACACTTACTATTATTACCCTTAGTATTATCACCTTACTATTATTACTCTTACTATTATTACTCTTACCACTATTACTCTTATTATTATTACTCTTACTAATATTACTCCTACTATTATTACTCTTACTAATATTACTCTTACTATTATTACTCTTACTATTATTACTCTTACTTATATTACTATTACTATTATTACTATTATTACTCTTAATACTATTACTTCTACTATTATTACTCTTACTAATATTACACCTACTATTATTACTCTTACTATTATTACCCTTACTATTATTACTCTTACTATTATTACTATTATTACTCTTACTATTATTACTCTTACTACTATTACTCTTACTATTATCACTCCTACTATTATTACTCTTACTACTATTACTCTTACTATTACTATTATTACTCCTACTATTATTACTCTTACTATTATTACTCTTACTACTATTACTCTTACTATTACTATTACTATGACTATTACTACTATTACTCTTACTATTATTACTCTTACTATTATTACTCTTACTACTATTACTCTTACTATTACTATTATTACTCCTACTATTATTACTCTTACTATTATTACTCTTAGTGTTATTAATCTTACTATTATTACTATTACTATTATTACTCTTACTATTATTACTCTTACTATTATTACTCTTACCTTTATTACTCTTACCATTATTACTCTTACTATCATTACTCTTACTATCATTACTCATACTATTATTACTCTTACTATTATTACTCTTACTATTATTACTCTTACTATTATTACTCTTACTATTAATACTCATACTATTATTTCTCTTACTATTATTACTCTTACTAGTATTACTCTTACTATTATTACTCTTACTAGTATTACTCTTACTATTATTACTCTTACTATTATTACTCATACTATTATTACTCTTACTATTATTACTCTTACTATTATTACTCTTACTATTATTACTCTTACTAGTATTACTCTTACAATTATTACTCTTAGTATTATTACTCATACTATTATTACTCTTACTATTATTACTCTTACTATTATTACTCTTACTAGAATTACTCTTACTAGTAATACTCTTACTATTATTACTCTTACTATTATTACTCTTACTATTATTACACTTACTATTATTACTCTTAGTATTATTACTCATACTATTATTACTCTTACTATTATTACTCTTACTATTATTACTCTTATTATTATTACTCTTACTATTATTACACTTACAATTATTACTCTTACTATTATTACTCTTACTATTATTACTCTTACTAGTATTACTCTTACTATTATTACTCTTACTATTATTACTCTTACTAGTATTACTCTTACTATTATTACTCTTACTATTATTACTCTTACTAGTATTACTCTTACTATTATTACTCTTACTAGTATTACTCTTACTATTATTACTCTTACTAGTATTACTCTTACTATTATTACTCTTACTGTTATTACTCTTACTATTATTTCTCTTACTAGTATTACTCTTACTATTATTACTCTTACTATTATTACTCTTACTATTATTACTCTTACTAGTATTACTCTTACTATTATTACTCTTCCTGTTATTACTCTTACAATTATTACTCTTACTAGTATTACTCTTACTATTATTACTCTTAGTATTATTACTCATACTATTATTACTCTTACTATTATTACTCTTACTATTACTACTCTTACTATTATTACTCTTACTATTATTACTCTTACTATTATTACTCATACTATTATTACTCTTACTGATATTACTCTTACTATTATTACTCTTACTAGTATTACTGTTACTATTATTATTCTTACCGTTATGTCTATTACTAGTATTACTATTACTAGTATTACTGTTACTAGTATTAATCTTACTATTTTCATTCTTACTATTATTACTCTTACTAGTATTACTCTTACTATTATTACTCTTACTATTGTTACTCTTACTAGTATTACTCTTACTATTATTACTCTTACTATTATTACTCTTACTATTATTACTCTTACTAGTATTACTGTTACTAGTATTACTCTTACTAGTATTACTGTTACTATTATTACTCTTACTATTATTACTCTTCCTATTATTACTCTTACTATTATTACTCTTACTATTATTACTCTTACTAGTATTACTCTTACTATTATTACTCTTACTATTATTACTCTTCCTATTATTACTCTTACTATTATTACTCTTACTAGTATTACTCATACTATTATTACTCTTACTATTATTACTGTTACTATTATTACTCTTACTATTATTACTCTTACTATTATTACTCTTACTAGTATTACTCTTACTATTATTACTCTTACTATTATTACTCTTCCTATTATTACTCTTAGTATTATTACTCATACTATTATTACTCTTACTATTATTACTCTTACTATTATTACTCTTACTATTATTACTCTTACTATTATTACTCTTACTGTTATTACTCTTACTAGTATTACTCTTACTATTATTACTCTTACTATTATTACTCTTACTATTATTACTCTTAGTATTATTACTCATACTATTATTACTCTTACTATTATTACTCTTACTATTATTACTCTTAATATTATTACTCTTACTAGTATTACTCTTACTATTATTACTCTTACTATTATTACTCTTACTATTATTACTCTTACTATTATTACTCTTACTATTATTACTCTTACTATTATTACTCTTACTAGTATTACTCTTACTATTTTTATTCTTACTATTATTACTCTTACTAGTATTACTGTTACTAGTATTACTCTTACTAGTATTACTCTTACTATTATTACTCTTACTATTATTACTCATACTATTATTACTCTTACTATTATTACTCTTACTATTATTACTCTTAGTATTATTACTCATACTATTATTACTCTTACTATTATTACTCTTACTAGTATTACTCTTATTAGTATTACTCTTACTATTATTACTCTTACTATTATTACTCTTACTAGTATTACTCTTACTATTATTACTCTTACTAGTATTACTCTTACTATTATTACTCTTACTAGTATTACTCTTACTATTATTGCTCTTACTATTATTACTCTTACTATTATTACTCTTAGTATTATTACTCATACTATTATTACTCTTACTATTATTACTCTTACAATTATTACTCTTACTATTATTACTCTTACTATTATTACTCTTACTATTATTACTCTTACTGTTATTACTAGTATTACTCTTACTATTATTACTCTTACTATTATTACTCTTAGTATTATTACTCATACTATTATTACTCTTACTATTATTACTCTTACTATTACTACTCTTACTATTATTACTCTTACTATTATTACTCTTACTATTATTACTCATACTATTATTACTCTTACTGATATTACTCTTACTATTATTACTCTTACTAGTATTACCGTTACTATTATTATTCTTACCGTTATGTCTCTTACTAGTATTACTATTACTAGTATTACTGTTACTAGTATTAATCTTACTATTTTCATTCTTACTATTATTACTCTTACTAGTATTACTCTTACTATTATTACTCTTACTATTGTTACTCTTACTAGTATTACTCTTACTATTATTACTCTTACTATTATTACTCTTACTATTATTACTCTTACTAGTATTACTGTTACTAGTATTACTCTTACTAGTATTACTGTTACTATTATTACTCTTACTATTATTACTCTTCCTATTATTACTCTTACTATTATTACTCTTACTATTATTACTCTTACTAGTATTACTCTTACTATTATTACTCTTACTATTATTACTCTTCCTATTATTACTCTTACTATTATTACTCTTACTAGTATTACTCATACTATTATTACTCTTACTATTATTACTCTTACTATTATTACTCTTACTATTATTACTCTTACTATTATTACTCTTACTATTATTACTCTTAGTATTATTACTCATACTATTATTACTCTTACTATTATTACTCTTACTATTATTACTCTTACTATTATTACTCTTACTATTATTACTCTTACTGTTATTACTCTTACTAGTATTACTCTTACTATTATTACTCTTACTATTATTACTCTTACTATTATTACTCTTAGTATTATTACTCATACTATTATTACTCTTACTATTATTACTCTTACTATTATTACTCTTAATATTATTACTCTTACTAGTATTACTCTTACTATTATTACTCTTACTAGTATTACTGTTACTATTATTATTCTTACCGTTATGTCTCTTACTAGTATTACTATTACTTGTATTACTCTTACTATTAATATTCTTACTAGTATTACTATTACTAGTATTACTCTTACTAGTATTAATCTTACTATTTTCATTCTTACTATTATTACTCTTACTAGTATTACTGTTACTAGTATTACTCTTACTATTTTCATTCTTACTAGTATTACTCTTACTAGTATTACTGTTACTAGTATTAATCTTACTATTATTACTCTTACTAGTATTACTCTTACTATTATTACTCTTCCTATTATTACTCTTACTATTATTACTCTTACTAGTATTACTCATACTATTATTACTCTTACTATTATTACTCTTACTATTATTACTCTTACTATTATTACTCTTACTATTATTACTCTTACTGGTATTACTCTTACTATTATTACTCTTACTATTATTACTCTTACTATTATTACTCTTAGTATTATTACTCATACTATTATTACTCTTACTATTATTACTCTTACTATTATTACTCTTACTATTATTACTCTTACTATTATTACTCTTACTAGTATTACTCTTACTAGTATTACTCATACTAGTATTACTCTTACTAGTATTACTCTTACTATTATTACTCTTACTAATATTACTCTTACTATTATTGCTATTACTATTACTCTTACTACTATTACTCTTACTATTATTACTCTAACTATTATTACTCTTATAAATATTACTCTTACTATTATTATTATTACTACTATTACTCTTACAATTATTACTCTTACTACTATTACTCTTACTATTATTTCTCTTACTATTATTACTCTTACTATTATTACTCTTAATAATATAACTCCTAGTATTATTACTCTTATTATTATTACTCTTATTATTATTACTCTTACTATTATTACTCTTACTATTATTACTCTTACTAATATTACTCTTACTACTATTACTCTTACTATTATCACTCCTACTATTATTACTCTTACTACTATTACTATTACTATTATCACTCCTACTATTATTACTCTTACTACTATTACTCTTACTATTACTATGACTATTACTACTATTACTCTTACTATTATTACTCTTACTATTATTACTCTTACTATTATTACTCTTATTAGTATTACTCTTACTATTATTACTCTTACTATTATTACTCTTACTATTATTACTCTTACTATTATTACTCTTCCTATTATTACTCTTACTATTATTACTCTTACTAGTATTACTCTTACTATTAATATTCTTACCAGTATTTCTATTACTAGTATCTCTCTTACTATTTTTATTCTTACTATTATTACTCTTACTAGTATTACTGTTACTAGTATTACTCTTACTAGTATTACTCTTATTAGTATTACTCTTACTATTATTACTCTTACTATTATTACTCTTACTATTATTACTCTTACTAGTATTACTCTTACTATTATTACTCTTCCTATTATTACTCTTACTATTATTACTCTTACTATTATTACTCTTCCTATTATTACTCTTACTAGTATTACTCATACTATTATTACTCTTACTATTATTACTCTTACTATTATTACTCATACTATTATTACTCTTACTATTATTACTCTTACTATTATTACTCTTACTAGTATTACTGTTACTAGTATTACTCTTACTAGTATTACTCTTATTAGTATTACTCTTACTATTATTACTCTTACTATTATTACTCTTACTAGTATTACTCTTACTATTATTACTCTTACTATTATCACTCTTACTATTATTACTCTTCCTATTATTACTCTTACTATTATTACTGTTACTAGTATTTCTCTTACTAGTATTACTCTTATAATTATTACTCTTACTAGTATTACTCTTACTATTATTACTCTTACTATTATTACTCTTACTAGTATTACTCTAACTATTATTACTCTTACTATTATTACTCTTACTATTATTACTCTTACTATTATTACTCTTACTATTATTACTCTTCCTATTATTACCCTTACTAGTATTACTCATACTATTATTACTCTTACTATTATTACTCTTACTATTATTACTCTTACTATTATTACTCACACTATTATTACTCTTACTATTATTACTCTTACTAGTATTACTCTTACTATTATTACTCTTACTATTATTACTCTTACTAGTATTACTCTTACTAGTATTACTCTTACTATTATTACTCTTACTATTATTACTCTTACTATTATTACTCTTACTATTATTACTCTTCCTATTATTACTCTTACTATTATTACTCTTACTAGTATTACTCTTACTAGTATTACTCTTACTAGTATTACTCTTACTATTATTACTCTTACTATTATTACTCTTAGTATTATTACTCTTACTAGTATTACTCTTACTATTATTACTCTTACTATTATTACTCTTACTATTATTACTCTTAGTATTATTACTCATACTATTATTACTCTTAGTATTATTACTCTTAGTATTATTACTCATACTATTATTACTCTTACTAGAATTACTCTTACTAGTATTACTCTTACTATTATTACTCTTACTATTATTACTCTTACTAGTATTACTCTTACTATTATTACTCTTACTATTATTACTCTTACTATTATTACTCTTACTATTATTACTCTTACTATTATTACTCTTACTAGTATTACTCTTACTAGTATTACTCTTACTAGTATTACTCTTACTAGTATTTCTCTTACTATTATTACTCTTACTATTATTACTCTTACTAGTATTACTCTTACTATTATTACTCTTACTATTATTCCTCTTACTAGTATTACTCTTACTATTATTACTCTTACTAGTATTACTCTTACTATTATTACTCTTACTATTATTACTCTTAGTATTATTACTCATACTATTATTACTCTTACTATTATTACTATTACTATTATTACTCTTACTATTATTACTCTTACTAGTATCACTCTTACTATTATTACTCTTAGTATTATTACTCTTACTATTATTACTCTTACTAGTATTACTCTTACTATTATTACTCTTACTATTATTACTCTTACTAGTATTACTCTTACTATTATTACTCTTACTATTATTACTCTTAGTATTATTACTCTTACTATTATTACTCTTACTATTATTACTCTTACTATTATTACTCTTACTATTATTACTCTTACTAGTATTACTCTTATTATTATTACTCTTACTATTATTACTCTTACTAGTATTACTCTTACTATTATTACTCTTACTATTATTACTCTTACTATTATTACTCTTACTATTATTACTCTTACTAGTATTACTCTTACTATTATTACTCTTACTATTATTACTCTTACTAGTATTACTCTTACTATTATTACTCTTCCTATTATTACTCTTACTATTATTACTCTTACTAGTATTACTCATACTATTATTACTCTTACTATTATTAATCTTACTATTTTTACTCTTACTATTATTACTCTTACTATTATTACTCTTACTGGTATTACTCTTACTATTATTACTCTTACTATTATTACTCTTACTATTATTACTCTTAGTATTATTACTCATACTATTATTACTCTTACTATTATTACTCTTACTATTATTACTCTTACTATTATTACTCTTACTATTATTACTCTTACTAGTATTACTCTTACTAGTATTACTCTTACTATTATTACTCTTACTATTATTACTCTTACTATTATTACTCTTACTATTATTACTCTTACTATTATTACTCTTAGTATTATTACTCTTACTATTATTACTCTTACTATTATTACTCTTACTATTATTACTCTTACTATTATTACTCTTACTATTATTACTCTTACTGTTATTACTCTTACTATTATTACTCTTACTAGTATTACTCTTACTAGTATTTCTCTTACTTTTATCACTCCTACTATTATTACTCTTACTATTATTACTCTTACTATTATTACTGTTACTATTATTAATCTTACTAGTATTACTCTTACTATTATTACTCTTACTATTATTACTCTTAATATTATTACTCTTACTAGTATTACTCTTACTATTATTACTCTTACTATTATTACTCTTCCTATTATTACTCTTACTATTATTACTCTTACTATTATTACTCTTACTAGTATTACTCTTACTATAATTACTCTTACTATTATTACTCTTCCTATTATTACTCTTACTATTATTACTCTTACTATTATTACTCTTACTATTATTACTCTTACTATTATTACTCTTACTAGTATTACTCTTACTATTATTACTCTTTCTATTATTACTCTTACTAGTATTATTCTTACTATTATTACTCTTACTATTATTACTCTTCTTATTATTACTCTTACTATTATTACTCTTACTAGTATCACTCATACTATTATTACTCTTACTATTATTACCCTTACTATTATTACTCTTACTATTATTACTCTTACTATTATTACTCTTACTATTATTACTCTTACTATTATTACTCTTACTATTATTACTCTTACTATTATTACTCTTACTATTATAACTCTTAGTATTATTACTCATACTATTATTACTCTTACTATTATTACTCTTACTATTATTACTCTTACTATTATTACTCTTACTACTATTACTCTTACTATTACTTTTATTACTCCTACTATTATTACTTTACTATTATTACTCTTATTATTATTACTCATACTATTATTACTATTACTATTATTACTCTTACTATTATTACTCTTACTAGTAATACTCTTACTATTATTACTCTTACTATTATTACTCTTACTATTATTACTCTTAGTATTATTACTCATACTATTATTACTCTTACTATTATTACTCTTACTATTATTACTCTTACTATTATTACTCTTACTATTATTACTCTTACTAGTATTACTCTTACTATTATTACTCTTACTATTATTACTCTTACTATTATTACTCTTACTATTATTACTCTTACTATTATTACTCTTAGTATTATTACTCATACTATTATTACTCTTACTATTGTTACTCTTACTATTATTACTCTTACTAGTATTACTCTTACTATTATTACTCTTACTAGTATTACTCTTACTATTATTACTCTTACTATTATTACTCTTACTATTATTACTCTTACTAGTATTACTCTTACTATTATTACTCTTACTATTATTACTCTTACTATTGTTACTCTTACTATTATTACTCTTAGTATTATTACTCATACTATTATTACTCTTACTATTATTACTCTTCCTATTATTACTCTTACTATTATTACTCTTACTATTATTACTCTTACTATTATTACTCTTACTAGTAGTACTCTTATTAGTATTACTCATACTATTATTACTCTTACTATTATTACTCTTACTATTATTACTCTTACTATTATTACTCTTACTATTATTACTCTTACTAGTATTACTCTTACTATTATTACTCTTACTATTATTACTCTTACTATTATTACTCTTAGTATTATTACTCATACTATTATTACTCTTACTATTATTACTCTTACTATTATTACTCTTACTATTATTACTCTTACTATTATTACTCTTACTGTTATTACTCTTACTATTATTACTCTTACTATTATTACTCTTACTATTATTACTCTTACTAGTATTACTCTTACTATTATTACTCTTACTATTATTACTCTTACTAGTACTACTCTTACTATTTTTACTCTTACTATTATTACTCTTTCTATTATTACTCTTACTAGTATTACTCTTACTAGTATTACTCTTACTTTTATCACTCCTACTATTATTCCTCTTACTATTATTACTCTTACTATTATTACTCTTACTATTATTAATCTTACTAGTATTACTCTTACTATTATTACTCTTACTATTATTACTCTTCCTATTATTATTCTTACTATTATTACTCTTACTATTATTACTCTTACTAGTATTACTCTTACTATTACTATTACTATTATTACTCTTACTAGTATTACTCTTACTATTATTACTGTTACTATTATTAATCTTACTAGTATTACTCTTACTATTATTACTCCTACTATTATTACTCTTCCTATTATTACTCTTACTATTATTACTCTTACTATTATTGCTCTTACTAGTATTACTCTTACTATTATCACCCCTACTATTATTACTCTTACTAGTATTACTCTTACTATTATTACTCTTACTATTATTACTCTTACTAGTATTATTCTTACTATTATTACTGTTACTATTATTACTCTTACTATTATTACCCTTAGTATTATCACCTTACTATTATTACTCTTATTATTATTACTCTTACTACTATTACTCTTACTATTACTAATATTACTCCTACTATTATTACTCTTACTATTATTACCCTTACTATTATTACTATTACTATTATTACTATTACTGTTATTACTCTTACTATTACTATTACTATTATCACTCCTACTATTATTACTCTTACTATTATTACTCTTACTACTATTCCTCTTACTATTACTATTACTATGACTATTACTACTATTACTCTTACTATTATTACTCTTACTATTATTACTCTTACTATTATTACTCTTACTACTATTACTCTTACTATTACTATTACTATGACTATTACTATTATTACTCTTACTATTATTACTCTTACTATTATTACTATTACTATTATTACTCTTACTATTATTACTCTTACTATTATTACTCTTAACTTTATTACTCTTACCATTATTACTCTTACTATTTTTACTATTACTATCATTACTCTTACTATCATTAGTCTTACTATTATTGCTCTTACTATTATTACTCTTACTATTATTACTCTTACTAGTATTACTCTTACTATTATTACTGTTACTATTATTACTCTTACTATTATTACTCTATCTATTATTACTCTTACTATTATTACTCTTAATAGTATTACTCTTACTATTATTACTCTTACTATTATTACTCTTACTATTATTACTCTTACTATTATTACTCTTACTATTATTATTCTTACTGTCATTACTCTTACTAGTATTACTATTACTATTATTATTCTTACCGTTATTTCTCTTACTAGTATTACTATTACTAGTATTACTCTTACTATTAATATTCTTACTCGTATTTCTATTACTAGTATTACTCTTACTATTATTACTCTTACTATTATTACTCTTACTATTATTATTCTTAGTATTATTACTCTTACTATTATTACTCTTACTAGTATTACTCTTAGTATTATTACTCTTACTATTATTACTCTTACTAGTATTACTCTTACTATTATTACTCTTCCTATTATTACTCTTACTATTATTACTCTTACTAGTGTTACTGTTACTATTATTACTCTTACTATTATTACTCTTACTATTATTACTCTTACTATTATTACTCTTACTATTATTACTCTTACTATTATTGCTCTTACTATTATTACTCTTACTATTATTACTCTTACTATTATTACTCTTACTATTATAACTCTTAGTATTATTACTCATACTATTATTACTCTTACTATTATTACTCTTACTATTATTACTCTTACTATTATTACTCTTACTATTATTACTCTTACTAGTATTACTCTTACTATTATTACTCTTACTATTATTACTCTTACTATTATTACCCTTGGTATTATTACTCATACTATTATTACTCTTACTATTATTATTCTTACTATTATTACTCTTACTATTTTTACTCTTACTAGAATTACTCTTACTAGTATTACTCTTACTATTATTACTCTTACTATTATTATTCTTACTAGTATTACTCTTACTATTATTACTCTTAGTATTATTACTCATACTATTATTACTCTTACTATTATTACTCTTACTATTATTACTCTTACTATTATTACTCTTACTATTATTACTCTTACTATTATTACTCTTACTATTATTACTCTTACTATTATTACTCTTACTATTATTACTCTTACTATTATTACTCTTACTATTATTACTCTTACTATTATTACTCTTACTATTATTACTCTTACTATTATTACTCTTACTATTATTACTCTTACTAGTATTACTCTTACTATTATTACTCATACTATTATTACTCTTACTATTATTACTCTTACTATTATTACTCTTACTATTACTATTACTACTCTTACTATTATTACTCTTACTAGTATTACTCTTACTATTATTACTCATACTATTATTACTCTTACTATTATTACTCTTACTATTATTACTCTTACTATTATTACTCTTACTAGTATTACTCTTACTATTATTACTCTTACTATTATTACTCTTACTAGTATTACTCTTACTATTATTACTCTTACTATTATTACTCTTCCTATTATTACTCTTACTATTATTACTCTTACTAGTATTTCTCATATTATTATTACTCTTACTATTATTACTCTTACTATTATTACTCTTAGTATTATTACTCTAACTATTATTACTCTTACTAGTATTACTCTTACTATTACTATTATTACTCCTACTATTATTACTCTTACTATTATTACTCTTAGTGTTATTAATCTTACTATTATTACTATTACTATTATTACTCCTACTATTATTACTCTTACTAATATTACTCTTACTATTATTACTCTTACTATTATTACTCTTACTTATATTACTATTACTATTATTACTATTATTACTCTTAATACTATTACTTCTACTATTATTACTCTTACTAATATTACTCCTACTATTATTACTCTTACTATTATTACCCTTACTATTATTACTCTTACTATTATTACTATTATTACTCTTACTATTATTACTCTTACTACTATTACTCTTACTATTATCACTCCTACTATTATTACTCTTACTACTATTACTCTTACTATTACTATTATTACTCCTACTATTATTACTCTTACTATTATTACTCTTACTACTATTACTCTTACTATTACTATTACTATGACTATTACTACTATTACTCTTACTATTATTACTCTTACTATTATTACTCTTACTACTATTACTCTTACTATTACTATTATTACTCCTACTATTATTACTCTTACTATTATTACTCTTAGTGTTATTAATCTTACTATTATTACTATTACTATTATTACTCTTACTATTATTACTCTTACTATTATTACTCTTACCTTTATTACTCTTACCATTATTACTCTTACTATCATTACTCTTACTATCATTACTCATACTATTATTACTCTTACTATTATTACTCTTACTATTATTACTCTTACTATTATTACTCTTACTATTATTACTCATACTATTATTACTCTTACTATTATTACTCTTACTAGTATTACTCTTACTATTATTACTCTTACTAGTATTACTCTTACTATTATTACTCTTACTATTATTACTCATACTATTATTACTCTTACTATTATTACTCTTACTATTATTACTCTTACTATTATTACTCTTACTAGTATTACTCTTACTATTATTACTCTTAGTATTATTACTCATACTATTATTACTCTTACTATTATTACTCTTACTATTATTACTCTTACTAGAATTACTCTTACTAGTAATACTCTTACTATTATTACTCTTACTATTATTACTCTTACTATTATTACACTTACTATTATTACTCTTAGTATTATTACTCATACTATTATTACTCTTACTATTATTACTCTTACTATTATTACTCTTACTATTATTACTCTTACTATTATTACACTTACAATTATTACTCTGACTATTATTACTCTTACTATTATTACTCTTACTAGTATTACTCTAACTATTATTACTCTTACTATTATTACTCTTACTAGTATTACTCTTACTATTATTACTCTTACTATTATTACTCTTACTAGTATTACTCTTACTATTATTACTCTTACTAGTATTACTCTTACTATTATTACTCTTACTAGTATTACTCTTACTATTATTACTCTTACTGTTATTACTCTTACTATTATTTCTCTTACTAGTATTACTCTTACTATTATTACTCTTACTATTATTACTCTTACTATTATTACTCTTACTAGTATTACTCTTACTATTATTACTCTTCCTGTTATTACTCTTACAATTATTACTCTTACTAGTATTACTCTTACTATTATTACTCTTAGTATTATTACTCATACTATTATTACTCTTACTATTATTACTCTTACTATTACTACTCTTACTATTATTACTCTTACTATTATTACTCTTACTATTATTACTCATACTATTATTACTCTTACTGATATTACTCTTACTATTATTACTCTTACTAGTATTACTGTTACTATTATTATTCTTACCGTTATGTCTATTACTAGTATTACTATTACTAGTATTACTGTTACTAGTATTAATCTTACTATTTTCATTCTTACTATTATTACTCTTACTAGTATTACTCTTACTATTATTACTCTTACTATTGTTACTCTTACTAGTATTACTCTTACTATTATTACTCTTACTATTATTACTCTTACTATTATTACTCTTACTAGTATTACTGTTACTAGTATTACTCTTACTAGTATTACTGTTACTATTATTACTCTTACTATTATTACTCTTCCTATTATTACTCTTACTATTATTACTCTTACTATTATTACTCTTACTAGTATTACTCTTACTATTATTACTCTTCCTATTATTACTCTTACTATTATTACTCTTACTAGTATTACTCATACTATTATTACTCTTACTATTATTACTGTTACTATTATTACTCTTACTATTATTACTCTTACTAGTATTACTCTTACTATTATTACTCTTACTATTATTACTCTTACTATTATTACTCTTAGTATTATTACTCATACTATTATTACTCTTACTATTATTACTCTTACTATTATTACTCTTACTATTATTACTCTTACTATTATTACTCTTACTGTTATTACTCTTACTAGTATTACTCTTACTATTATTACTCTTACTATTATTACTCTTACTATTATTACTCTTAGTATTATTACTCATACTATTATTACTCTTACTATTATTACTCTTACTATTATTACTCTTAATATTATTACTCTTACTAGTATTACTCTTACTATTATTACTCTTACTATTATTACTCTTACTATTATTACTCTTACTATTATTACTCTTACTATTATTACTCTTACTATTATTACTCTTACTAGTATTACTCTTACTATTTTTATTCTTACTATTATTACTCTTACTAGTATTACTGTTACTAGTATTACTCTTACTAGTATTACTCTTACTATTATTACTCTTACTATTATTACTCATACTATTATTACTCTTACTATTATTACTCTTACTATTATTACTCTTAGTATTATTACTCATACTATTATTACTCTTACTATTATTACTCTTACTAGTATTACTCTTATTAGTATTACTCTTACTATTATTACTCTTACTATTATTACTCTTACTAGTATTACTCTTACTATTATTACTCTTACTAGTATTACTCTTACTATTATTACTCTTACTAGTATTACTCTTATTATTATTACTCTTACTATTATTACTCTTCCTATTATTACTCTTACTAGTATTACTCATACTATTATTACTCTTACTATTATTACTCTTACTATTATTACTCTTACTATTATTACTCTTACTATTATTACTATTACTAGTATTACTCTTACTATTATTGCTCTTACTATTATTACTCTTACTATTATTACTCTTAGTATTATTACTCATACTATTATTACTCTTACTATTATTACTCTTACAATTATTACTCTTACTATTATTACTCTTACTATTATTACTCTTACTATTATTACTCTTACTGTTATTACTAGTATTACTCTTACTATTATTACTCTTACTATTATTACTCTTAGTATTATTACTCATACTATTATTACTCTTACTATTATTACTCTTACTATTACTACTCTTACTATTATTACTCTTACTATTATTACTCTTACTATTATTACTCATACTATTATTACTCTTACTGATATTACTCTTACTATTATTACTCTTACTAGTATTACTGTTACTATTATTATTCTTACCGTTATGTCTCTTACTAGTATTACTATTACTAGTATTACTGTTACTAGTATTAATATTACTATTTTCATTCTTACTATTATTACTCTTACTAGTATTACTCTTACTATTATTACTCTTACTATTGTTACTCTTACTAGTATTACTCTTACTATTATTACTCTTACTATTATTACTCTTACTATTATTACTCTTACTAGTATTACTGTTACTAGTATTACTCTTACTAGTATTACTGTTACTATTATTACTCTTACTATTATTACTCTTCCTATTATTACTCTTACTATTATTACTCTTACTATTATTACTCTTACTAGTATTACTCTTACTATTATTACTCTTACTATTATTACTCTTCCTATTATTACTCTTACTATTATTACTCTTACTAGTATTACTCATACTATTATTACTCTTACTATTATTACTCTTACTATTATTACTCTTACTATTATTACTCTTACTATTATTACTCTTACTAGTATTACTCTTACTATTATTACTCTTACTATTATTACTCTTACTATTATTACTCTTAGTATTATTACTCATACTATTATTACTCTTACTATTATTACTCTTACTATTATTACTCTTACTATTATTACTCTTACTATTATTACTCTTACTGTTATTACTCTTACTAGTATTACTCTTACTATTATTACTCTTACTATTATTACTCTTACTATTATTACTCTTAGTATTATTACTCATACTATTATTACTCTTACTATTATTACTCTTACTATTATTACTCTTAATATTATTACTCTTACTAGTATTACTCTTACTATTATTACTCTTACTAGTATTACTGTTACTATTATTATTCTTACCGTTATGTCTCTTACTAGTATTACTATTACTTGTATTACTCTTACTATTAATATTCTTACTAGTATTACTATTACTAGTATTACTCTTACTAGTATTAATCTTACTATTTTCATTCTTACTATTATTACTCTTACTAGTATTACTGTTACTAGTATTACTCTTACTATTTTCATTCTTACTAGTATTACTCTTACTAGTATTACTGTTACTAGTATTAATCTTACTATTATTACTCTTACTAGTATTACTCTTACTATTATTACTCTTCCTATTATTACTCTTACTATTATTACTCTTACTAGTATTACTATTACTTGTATTACTCTTACTATTAATATTCTTACTAGTATTACTATTACTAGTATTACTCTTACTAGTATTAATCTTACTATTTTCATTCTTACTATTATTACTCTTACTAGTATTACTGTTACTAGTATTACTCTTACTATTTTCATTCTTACTAGTATTACTCTTACTAGTATTACTGTTACTAGTATTACTCTTACTATTATTACTCTTACTATTATTACTCTTACTATTATTACTCTTACTGGTATTACTCTTACTATTATTACTCTTACTATTATTACTCTTACTATTATTACTCTTAGTATTATTACTCATACTATTATTCCTCTTACTATTATTACTCTTACTATTATTACTCTTACTATTATTACTCTTACTATTATTACTCTTACTAGTATTACTCTTACTAGTATTACTCATACTAGTATTACTCTTACTAGTATTACTCTTACTATTATTACTCTTACTAATATTACTCTTACTATTATTGCTATTACTATTACTCTTACTACTATTACTCTTACTATTATTACTCTAACTATTATTACTCTTATAAATATTACTCTTACTATTATTATTATTACTACTATTACTCTTACAATTATTACTCTTACTACTATTACTCTTACTATTATTTCTCTTACTATTATTACTCTTACTATTATTACTCTTAATAATATAACTCCTAGTATTATTACTCTTATTATTATTACTCTTATTATTATTACTCTTACTATTATTACTCTTACTATTATTACTCTTACTAATATTACTCTTACTACTATTACTCTTACTATTATCACTCCTACTATTATTACTCTTACTACTATTACTATTACTATTATCACTCCTACTATTATTACTCTTACTACTATTACTCTTACTATTACTATGACTATTACTACTATTACTCTTACTATTATTACTCTTACTATTATTACTCTTACTATTATTACTCTTATTAGTATTACTCTTACTATTATTACTCTTACTATTATTACTCTTACTATTATTACTCTTACTATTATTACTCTTCCTATTATTACTCTTACTATTATTACTCTTACTAGTATTACTCTTACTATTAATATTTTTACCAGTATTTCTATTACTAGTATCTCTCTTACTATTTTTATTCTTACTATTATTACTCTTACTAGTATTACTGTTACTAGTATTACTCTTACTAGTATTACTCTTATTAGTATTACTCTTACTATTATTACTCTTACTATTATTACTCTTACTATTATTACTCTTACTAGTATTACTCTTACTATTATTACTCTTCCTATTATTACTCTTACTATTATTACTCTTACTATTATTACTCTTCCTATTATTACTCTTACTAGTATTACTCATACTATTATTACTCTTACTATTATTACTCTTACTATTATTACTCATACTATTATTACTCTTACTATTATTACTCTTACTATTATTACTCTTACTAGTATTACTGTTACTAGTATTACTCTTACTAGTATTACTCTTATTAGTATTACTCTTACTATTATTACTCTTACTATTATTACTCTTACTAGTATTACTCTTACTATTATTACTCTTACTATTATCACTCTTACTATTATTACTCTTCCTATTATTACTCTTACTATTATTACTGTTACTAGTATTTCTCTTACTAGTATTACTCTTATAATTATTACTCTTACTAGTATTACTCTTACTATTATTACTCTTACTATTATTACTCTTACTAGTATTACTCTTACTATTATTACTCTTACTATTATTACTCTTACTATTATTACTCTTACTATTATTACTCTTACTATTATTACTCTTCCTATTATTACCCTTACTAGTATTACTCATACTATTATTACTCTTACTATTATTACTCTTACTATTATTACTCTTACTATTATTACTCACACTATTATTACTCTTACTATTATTACTCTTACTAGTATTACTCTTACTATTATTACTCTTACTATTATTACTCTTACTAGTATTACTCTTACTAGTATTACTCTTACTATTATTACTCTTACTATTATTACTCTTACTATTATTACTCTTACTATTATTACTCTTCCTATTATTACTCTTACTATTATTACTCTTACTAGTATTACTCTTACTAGTATTACTCTTACTAGTATTACTCTTACTATTATTACTCTTACTATTATTACTCTTAGTATTATTACTCTTACTAGTATTACTCTTACTATTATTACTCTTACTATTATTACTCTTACTATTATTACTCTTAGTATTATTACTCATACTATTATTACTCTTAGTATTATTACTCTTAGTATTATTACTCATACTATTATTACTCTTACTAGAATTACTCTTACTAGTATTACTCTTACTATTATTACTCTTACTATTATTACTCTTACTAGTATTACTCTTACTATTATTACTCTTACTATTATTACTCTTACTATTATTACTCTTACTATTATTACTCTTACTATTATTACTCTTACTAGTATTACTCTTACTAGTATTACTCTTACTAGTATTACTCTTACTAGTATTACTCTTACTATTATTACTCTTACTATTATTACTCTTACTAGTATTACTCTTACTATTATTACTCTTACTATTATTCCTCTTACTAGTATTACTCTTACTATTATTACTCTTACTAGTATTACTCTTACTATTATTACTCTTACTATTATTACTCTTAGTATTAGTACTCATACTATTATTACTCTTACTATTATTACTATTACTATTATTACTCTTACTATTATTACTCTTACTAGTATCACTCTTACTATTATTACTCTTAGTATTATTACTCTTACTATTATTACTCTTACTAGTATTACTCTTACTATTATTACTCTTACTATTATTACTCTTACTAGTATTACTCTTACTATTATTACTCTTACTATTATTACTCTTAGTATTATTACTCTTACTATTATTACTCTTACTATTATTACTCTTACTATTATTACTCTTACTATTATTACTCTTACTAGTATTACTCTTATTATTATTACTCTTACTATTATTACTCTTACTAGTATTACTCTTACTATTATTACTCTTACTATTATTACTCTTACTATTATTACTCTTACTATTATTACTCTTACTATTATTACTCTTACTAGTATTACTCTTACTATTATTACTCTTACTATTATTACTCTTACTAGTATTACTCTTACTATTATTACTCTTCCTATTATTACTCTTACTTTTATTACTCTTACTAGTATTACTCATACTATTATTACTCTTACTATTATTACTCTTACTATTATTACTCTTACTATTATTACTCTTACTATTATTACTCTTACTGGTATTACTCTTACTATTATTACTCTTACTATTATTACTCTTACTATTATTACTCTTAGTATTATTACTCATACTATTATTACTCTTACTATTATTACTCTTACTATTATTACTCTTACTATTATTACTCTTACTATTATTACTCTTACTAGTATTACTCTTACTAGTATTACTCTTACTATTATTACTCTTACTATTATTACTCTTACTATTATTACTCTTACTGTTATTACTCTTACTATTATTACTCTTACTAGTATTACTCTTACTAGTATTTCTCTTACTTTTATCACTCCTACTATTATTACTCTTACTATTATTACTCTTACCATTATTACTGTTACTATTATTAATCTTACTAGTATTACTCTTACTATTATTACTCTTACTATTATTACTCTTAATATTATTACTCTTACTAGTATTACTCTTACTATTATTACTCTTACTATTATTACTCTTCCTATTATTACTCTTACTATTATTACTCTTACTATTATTACTCTTACTAGTATTACTCTTACTATAATTACTCTTACTATTATTACTCTTCCTATTATTACTCTTACTATTATTACTCTTACTATTATTACTCTTACTATTATTACTCTTACTATTATTACTCTTACTAGTATTACTCTTACTATTATTACTCTTTCTATTATTACTCTTACTAGTATTATTCTTACTATTATTACTCTTACTATTATTACTCTTCTTATTATTACTCTTACTATTATTACTCTTACTAGTATCACTCATACTATTATTACTCTTACTATTATTACCCTTACTATTATTACTCTTACTATTATTACTCTTACTATTATTACTCTTACTAGTATTACTCTTACTATTATTACTCTTACTCTTATTAATCTTACTATTATTACTCTTAGTATTATTACTCTTAGTAGTATTACTCTTAATATTTTTACTCTTACTATTATTACTCTTACTATTATTACTCTTACTAGTATTACTCTTACTAGTATTACTCTTACTATTACTATTACTATTATTACTCTTACTAGTATTACTCTTACTATTATTACTGTTACTATTATTAATCTTACTAGTATTACTCTTACTATTATTACTCTTACTATTATTACTCTTCCTATTATTACTCTTACTATTATTACTCTTACTATTATTACTCTTACTAGTATTACTCTTACTATTATCACTCCTACTATTATTACTTTTACTAGTATTACTCTTACTATTATTACTCTTACTATTATTACTCTTACTATTATTACTCTTACTATTATTACTCTTAGTATTATTACTCATAATATTATTACTCTTACTATTATTACTCTTACTAGTATTACTCTTACTAGTATTACTCTTACTTTTATCACTCCTACTATTATTCCTCTTACTATTATTACTCTTACTATTATTACTGTTACTATTATTAATCTTACTAGTATTACTCTTACTATTATTACTCTTACTATTATTACTCTTACCAGTATTACTCTTACTATTATTACTCTTACTATTATTACTCTTACTATTGTTACTCTTACTATTATTACTCTTAGTATTATTACTCATACTATTATTACTCTTATTATTATTACTCATACTATTATTACTCTTACTATTATTACTCTTACTATTATTACTCTTACTATTATTACTCTTACTAGTATTACTCTTACTAGTATTACTCTTACTAGTATTACTCATACTATTATTACTCTTACTATTATTACTCTTACTATTATTACTCTTCCTATTATTACTCTTACTATTATTACTCTTACTAGTATTACTCTTACTATTATTACTCTTACTATTATTACTCTTACTATTATTACTCTTAGTATTATTACTCATACTATTATTACTCTTACTATTATTACTCTTACTATTATTACTCTTACTATTATTCCTCTTATTATTCTTACTCTTACTATTATTACTCTTACTATTATTACTCTTACTATTATTACTCTTACTATTATTACTCTTACTAGTATTACTCTTACTATTATTACTCTTACTATTATTACTCTTACTAGTATTACTCTTACTATTTTTACTCTTACTATTATTACTCTTACTATTATTACTCTTACTAGTATTACTCTTACTAGTATTACTCTTACTTTTATCACTCCTACTATTATTCCTCTTACTATTATTACTCTTACTATTATTACTGTTACTATTATTAATCTTACTAGTATTACTCTTACTATTATTACTCTTACTATTATTACTCTTCCTATTATTACTCTTACTATTATTACTCTTACTATTATTACTCTTCCTATTATTACTCTTACTATTATTACTCTTACTATTATTACTCTTACTAGTATTACTCTTACTATTACTATTACTATTACTATTATTACTCTTACTAGTATTACTCTTACTATTATTACTGTTACTATTATTAATCTTACTAGTATTACTCTTACTATTATTACTCTTACTATTATTACTCTTCCTATTATTACTCTTACTATTATTACTCTTACTATTATTACTCTTACTAGTATTACTCTTACTATTATCACTCCTACTATTATTACTCTTACTAGTATTACTCTTACTATTATTACTCTTACTATTATTACTCTTACTAGTATTACTCTTACTATTATTACTGTTACTATTATTACTCTTACTATTATTACCTTAGTATTATCACCTTACTATTATTACTCTTATTATTATTACTCTTACTACTATTACTCTTACTATTACTAATATTACTCCTTCTATTATTACTCTTACTATTATTACCCTTACTATTATTACTATTACTATTATTACTATTACTATTATTACTCTTAATACTATTACTCTTACTATTACTATTACTATTATCACTCCTACTATTATTACTCTTACTATTATTACTCTTACTACTATTACTCTTACTATTACTATTGCTATGACTATTACTACTATTACTCTTACTATTATTACTCTTACTATTATTACTCTTACTATTATTACTCTTACTACTATTACTCTTACTATTACTATTACTATGACTATTACTATTATTACTCTTACTATTATTACTCTTACTATTATTACTCTTACTACTATTACTCTTACTATTACTTTTATTACTCCTACTATTATTACTCTTACTATTATTACTCTTATTATTATTACTCATACTATTATTACTATTACTATTATTACTCTTACTAGTAATACTCTTACTATTATTACTCTTACTATTATTACTCTTACTATTATTACTCTTAGTATTATTACTCATACTATTATTACTCTTACTATTATTACTCTTACTATTATTACTCTTACTATTATTACTCTTACTATTATTACTCTTACTAGTATTACTCTTACTAGTATTACTCTTACTATTATTACTCTTACTATTATTACTCTTACTATTATTACTCTTACTATTATTACTCTTACTATTATTACTCTTAGTATTATTACTCATACTATTATTACTCTTACTATTGTTACTCTTACTATTATTACTCTTACTATTATTACTCTTACTATTATTACTCTT
The DNA here is from genome assembly GCA_030765055.1 of Mantis religiosa. Classification (NCBI taxonomy): domain Eukaryota; kingdom Metazoa; phylum Arthropoda; class Insecta; order Mantodea; family Mantidae; genus Mantis; species Mantis religiosa. Next base: position 368,780 of record JAUKNK010000055.1, read on the forward strand.
ACTATTGTTACTCTTACTATTATTACTCTTAGTATTATTACTCATACTATTATTACTCTTACTATTATTACTCTTCCTATTATTACTCTTACTATTATTACTCTTACTATTATTACTCTTACTATTATTACTGTTACTAGTATTACTCTTACTAGTATTACTCATACTATTATTACTCTTACTATTATTACTCTTACTATTATTACTCTTACTATTATTACTCTTACTATTATTACTCTTACTAGTATTACTCTTACTATTATTACTCTTACTATTATTACTCTTACTATTATTACTCTTAGTATTATTACTCATACTATTATTACTCTTACTATTATTACTCTTACTATTATTACTCTTACTATTATTACTCTTACTATTATTACTCTTACTGTTATTACTCTTACTATTATTACTCTTACTATTATTACTCTTACTATTATTACTCTTACTAGTATTACTCTTACTATTATTACTCTTACTATTATTACTCTTACTAGTACTACTCTTACTATTTTTACTCTTACTATTATTACTCTTTCTATTATTACTCTTACTAGTATTACTCTTACTAGTATTACTCTTACTTTTATCACTCCTACTATTATTCCTCTTACTATTATTACTCTTACTATTATTACTCTTACTATTATTAATCTTACTAGTATTACTCTTACTATTATTACTCTTACTATTATTACTCTTCCTATTATTACTCTTACTATTATTACTCTTACTATTATTACTCTTACTAGTATTACTCTTACTATTACTATTACTATTATTACTCTTACTAGTATTACTCTTACTATTATTACTGTTACTATTATTAATCTTACTAGTATTACTCTTACTATTATTACTCTTACTATTATTACTCTTCCTATTATTACTCTTACTATTATTACTCTTACTATTATTGCTCTTACTAGTATTACTCTTACTATTATCACTCCTACTATTATTACTCTTACTAGTATTACTCTTACTATTATTACTCTTACTATTATTACTCTTACTAGTATTATTCTTACTATTATTACTGTTACTATTATTACTCTTACTATTATTACCCTTAGTATTATCACCTTACTATTATTACTCTTATTATTATTACTCTTACTACTATTACTCTTACTATTACTAATATTACTCCTACTATTATTACTCTTACTATTATTACCCTTACTATTATTACTATTACTATTATTACTATTACTGTTATTACTCTTAATACTATTACTCTTACTATTACTATTACTATTATCACTCCTACTATTATTACTCTTACTATTATTACTCTTACTACTATTCCTCTTACTATTACTATTACTATGACTATTACTACTATTACTCTTACTATTATTACTCTTACTATTATTACTCTTACTATTATTACTCTTACTACTATTACTCTTACTATTACTATTACTATGACTATTACTATTATTACTCTTACTATTATTACTCTTACTATTATTACTCTTACTACTATTACTCTTACTATTACTTTTATCACTCCTACTATTATTACTCTTACTATTATTACTCTTATTATTATTACTCATACTATTATTACTATTACTATTATTACTCTTACTATTATTACTCTTACTATTATTACTCTTAACTTTATTACTCTTACCATTATTACTCTTACTATTTTTACTATTACTATCATTACTCTTACTATCATTACTCTTACTATCATTACTCTTACTATTATTATTCTTACTGTCATTACTCTTACTAGTATTACTATTACTATTATTATTCTTACCGTTATTTCTCTTACTAGTATTACTATTACTAGTATTACTCTTACTATTAATATTCTTACTCGTATTTCTATTACTAGTATTACTCTTACTATTATTACTCTTACTATTATTACTCTTACTATTATTACTCTTAGTATTATTACTCTTACTATTATTACTCTTACTAGTATTACTCTTAGTATTATTACTCTTACTATTATTACTCTTACTAGTATTACTCTTACTATTATTACTCTTCCTATTATTACTCTTACTATTATTACTCTTACTAGTGTTACTGTTACTATTATTACTCTTACTATTATTACTCTTACAAATTATTACTCTTACTATTATTACTCTTACTATTATTACTCTTACTATTATTACTCTTACTATTATTACTCTTACTATTATTACTCTTACTATTATTACTCTTACTATTATTACTCTTAGTATTATTACTCATACTATTATTACTCTTACTATTATTACTCTTACTATTATTACTCTTACTATTATTACTCTTACTAGTATTACTCTTACTATTATTACTCTTACTATTATTACTCTTACTATTATTACCCTTGGTATTATTACTCATACTATTATTACTCTTACTATTATTATTCTTACTATTATTACTCTTACTATTTTTACTCTTACTAGAATTACTCTTACTAGTATTACTCTTACTATTATTACTCTTACTATTATTATTCTTACTAGTATTACTCTTACTATTATTACTCTTAGTATTATTACTCATACTATTATTACTCTTACTATTATTACTCTTACTATTATTACTCTTACTATTATTACTCTTACTATTATTACTCTTACTATTATTACTCTTACTATTATTACTCTTACTATTATTACTCTTACTATTATTACTCTTACTATTATTACTCTTACTATTATTACTCTTACTATTATTACTCTTACTATTATTACTCTTACTATTATTACTCTTACTATTATTACTCTTACTAGTATTACTCTTACTATTATTACTCTTACTATTATTACTCTTACTATTACTATTACTACTCTTACTATTATTACTCTTACTAGTATTACTCTTACTATTATTACTCATACTATTATTACTCTTACTATTATTACTCTTACTATTATTACTCTTACTATTATTACTCTTACTAGTATTACTCTTACTATTATTACTCTTACTATTATTACTCTTACTAGTATTACTCTTACTATTATTACTCTTACTATTATTACTCTTCCTATTATTACTCTTACTATTATTACTCTTACTAGTATTTCTCATATTATTATTACTCTTACTATTATTACTCTTACTATTATTACTCTTAGTATTATTACTCTAACTATTATTACTCTTACTAGTATTACTCTTACTAGTATTACTCTTACTATTATTACTCTTACTATTATTACTCTTCCTATTATTACTCTTACTATTATTACTCTTACTATTATTACTCTTACTAGTATTACTCTTACTATTATTACACTTACTATTATTACCCTTAGTATTATCACCTTACTATTATTACTCTTACTATTATTACTCTTACTACTATTACTCTTACTATTATTACTCTTACTAATATTACTCCTACTATTATTACTCTTACTAATATTACTCTTACTATTATTACTCTTACTATTATTACTCTTACTTATATTACTATTACTATTATTACTATTATTACTCTTAATACTATTACTTCTACTATTATTACTCTTACTAATATTACTCCTACTATTATTACTCTTACTATTATTACCCTTACTATTATTACTCTTACTATTATTACTATTATTACTCTTACTATTATTACTCTTACTACTATTACTCTTACTATTATCACTCCTACTATTATTACTCTTACTACTATTACTCTTACTATTACTATTATTACTCCTACTATTATTACTCTTACTATTATTACTCTTACTACTATTACTCTTACTATTACTATTACTATGACTATTACTACTATTACTCTTACTATTATTACTCTTACTATTATTACTCTTACTACTATTACTCTTACTATTACTATTACTATGACTATTACTACTATTACTCTTACTATTATTACTCTTACTATTATTACTCTTACTACTATTACTCTTACTATTACTATTATTACTCCTACTATTATTACTCTTACTATTATTACTCTTAGTGTTATTACTCTTACTATTATTACTATTACTATTATTACTCTTACTATTATTACTCTTACCTTTATTACTCTTACCATTATTACTCTTACTATCATTACTCTTACTATCATTACTCATACTATTATTACTCTTACTATTATTACTCTTACTATTATTACTCTTACTATTATTACTCTTACTATTATTACTCATACTATTATTACTCTTACTATTATTACTCTTACTAGTATTACTCTTACTATTATTACTCTTACTAGTATTACTCTTACTATTATTACTCTTACTATTATTACTCATACTATTATTACTCTTACTATTATTACTCTTACTATTATTACTCTTACTATTATTACTCTTACTAGTATTACTCTTACTATTATTACTCTTAGTATTATTACTCATACTATTATTACTCTTACTATTATTACTCTTACTATTATTACTCTTACTAGAATTACTCTTACTAGTAATACTCTTACTATTATTACTCTTACTATTATTACTCTTACTATTATTACACTTACTATTATTACTCTTAGTATTATTACTCATACTATTATTACTCTTACTATTATTACTCTTACTATTATTACTCTTACTATTATTACTCTTACTATTATTACACTTACAATTATTACTCTTACTATTATTACTCTTACTATTATTACTCTTACTAGTATTACTCTTACTATTATTACTCTTACTATTATTACTCTTACTAGTATTACTCTTACTATTATTACTCTTACTATTATTACTCTTACTAGTATTACTCTTACTATTATTACTCTTACTAGTATTACTCTTACTATTATTACTCTTACTAGTATTACTCTTACTATTATTACTCTTACTATTATTACTCTTACTATTATTACTCTTACTAGTATTACTCTTACTATTATTACTCTTACTATTATTACTCTTACTATTATTACTCTTACTAGTATTACTCTTACTATTATTACTCTTCCTATTATTACTCTTACAATTATTACTCTTACTAGTATTACTCTTACTATTATTACTCTTAGTATTATTACTCATACTATTATTACTCTTACTATTATTACTCTTACTATTACTACTCTTACTATTATTACTCTTACTATTATTACTCTTACTATTATTACTCATACTATTATTACTCTTACTGATATTACTCTTACTATTATTACTCTTACTATTATTACTCTTACTAGTATTACTCTTACTATTATTACTCTTCCTATTATTACTCTTACAATTATTACTCTTACTAGTATTACTCATACTATTATTACTCTTACTATTATTACTCTTACTATTATTACTCTTACTATTATTACTCTTACTATTATTACTCTTACTATTATTACTCTTACTATTATTACTCTTACTATTATTACTCTTACTATTATTACTCTTACTAGTATTACTCTTACTATTATTACTCTTACTATTATTACTCTTACTATTATTACTCTTACTATTATTACTCTTAGTATTATTTCTCATACTATTATTACTCTTACTATTATTACTCTTACTATTATTACTCTTACTATTATTACTCTTACTAGTATTACTCTTACTGGTATTACTCTTACTATTATTACTCTTACTATTATTACTCTTACTATTATTATTCTTACTATTATTACTCTTACTATTATTACTCTTACTATTATTACTCATACTATTACTACTCTTACTATTATTACTCTTACTATTATTACTCTTTCTATTATTATTCTTACAATTATTACTCTTACTATTATTACTCTTACTATTATTACTCTTAGTATTATTACTCATACTATTATTACTCTTACTATTATTACTCTTACTATTATTACTCTTACTATTATTACTCTTAGTATTATTACTCATACTATTATTACTCTTACTATCATTACTCTTACTATTATTACTCTTACTATTATTACTCTTACTATTATTACTCATACTATTATTACTCTTACTAGTATTACTCTTACTATTATTACTCTTACTATTATTACTCTTACTATTATTACTCTTAGTATTATTACTCATACTATTATTACTCTTACTATTATTACTCTTACTATTATTACTCTTACTATTATTACTCTTACTATTATTACTCTTACTATTATTACTCATACTATTATTACTCTTGCTATTATTACTCTTACTATTATTACTCTTTCTATTATTATTCTTACTGTCATTACTCTTACTAGTATTACTGTTACTATTATTATTCTTACCGTTATGTCTCTTACTAGTTTTACTCTTACTATTATTACTCTTACTATTATTACTCTTACTAGTATTACTCTTACTATTATTACTCTTACTATTATTACTCTTACTAATATTACTCTTACTATTATTGCTATTACTATTACTCTTACTACTATTACTCTTACTATTATTACTCTAACTATTATTACTCTTATAAATATTACTCTTACTATTATTATTATTACTACTATTACTCTTACAATTATTACTCTTACTACTATTACTCTTACTATTATTTCTCTTACTATTATTACTCTTACTATTATTACTCTTAATAATATAACTCCTAGTATTATTACTCTTATTATTATTACTCTTATTATTATTACTCTTACTATTATTACTCTTACTATTATTACTCTTACTAATATTACTCTTACTACTATTACTCTTACTATTATCACTCCTACTATTATTACTCTTACTACTATTACTATTACTATTATCACTCCTACTATTATTACTCTTACTACTATTACTCTTACTATTACTATGACTATTACTACTATTACTCTTACTATTATTACTCTTACTATTATTACTCTTACTATTATTACTCTTATTAGTATTACTCTTACTATTATTACTCTTACTATTATTACTCTTACTATTATTACTCTTACTATTATTACTCTTCCTATTATTACTCTTACTATTATTACTCTTACTAGTATTACTCTTACTATTAATATTTTTACCAGTATTTCTATTACTAGTATCTCTCTTACTATTTTTATTCTTACTATTATTACTCTTACTAGTATTACTGTTACTAGTATTACTCTTACTAGTATTACTCTTATTAGTATTACTCTTACTATTATTACTCTTACTATTATTACTCTTACTATTATTACTCTTACTAGTATTACTCTTACTATTATTACTCTTCCTATTATTACTCTTACTATTATTACTCTTACTATTATTACTCTTCCTATTATTACTCTTACTAGTATTACTCATACTATTATTACTCTTACTATTATTACTCTTACTATTATTACTCATACTATTATTACTCTTACTATTATTACTCTTACTATTATTACTCTTACTAGTATTACTGTTACTAGTATTACTCTTACTAGTATTACTCTTATTAGTATTACTCTTACTATTATTACTCTTACTATTATTACTCTTACTAGTATTACTCTTACTATTATTACTCTTACTATTATCACTCTTACTATTATTACTCTTCCTATTATTACTCTTACTATTATTACTGTTACTAGTATTTCTCTTACTAGTATTACTCTTATAATTATTACTCTTACTAGTATTACTCTTACTATTATTACTCTTACTATTATTACTCTTACTAGTATTACTCTTACTATTATTACTCTTACTATTATTACTCTTACTATTATTACTCTTACTATTATTACTCTTACTATTATTACTCTTCCTATTATTACCCTTACTAGTATTACTCATACTATTATTACTCTTACTATTATTACTCTTACTATTATTACTCTTACTATTATTACTCACACTATTATTACTCTTACTATTATTACTCTTACTAGTATTACTCTTACTATTATTACTCTTACTATTATTACTCTTACTAGTATTACTCTTACTAGTATTACTCTTACTATTATTACTCTTACTATTATTACTCTTACTATTATTACTCTTACTATTATTACTCTTCCTATTATTACTCTTACTATTATTACTCTTACTAGTATTACTCTTACTAGTATTACTCTTACTAGTATTACTCTTACTATTATTACTCTTACTATTATTACTCTTAGTATTATTACTCTTACTAGTATTACTCTTACTATTATTACTCTTACTATTATTACTCTTACTATTATTACTCTTAGTATTATTACTCATACTATTATTACTCTTAGTATTATTACTCTTAGTATTATTACTCATACTATTATTACTCTTACTAGAATTACTCTTACTAGTATTACTCTTACTATTATTACTCTTACTATTATTACTCTTACTAGTATTACTCTTACTATTATTACTCTTACTATTATTACTCTTACTATTATTACTCTTACTATTATTACTCTTACTATTATTACTCTTACTAGTATTACTCTTACTAGTATTACTCTTACTAGTATTACTCTTACTAGTATTACTCTTACTATTATTACTCTTACTATTATTACTCTTACTAGTATTACTCTTACTATTATTACTCTTACTATTATTCCTCTTACTAGTATTACTCTTACTATTATTACTCTTACTAGTATTACTCTTACTATTATTACTCTTACTATTATTACTCTTAGTATTAGTACTCATACTATTATTACTCTTACTATTATTACTATTACTATTATTACTCTTACTATTATTACTCTTACTAGTATCACTCTTACTATTATTACTCTTAGTATTATTACTCTTACTATTATTACTCTTACTAGTATTACTCTTACTATTATTACTCTTACTAGTATTACTCTTACTATTATTACTCTTACTATTATTACTCTTAGTATTATTACTCTTACTATTATTACTCTTACTATTATTACTCTTACTATTATTACTCTTACTATTATTACTCTTACTAGTATTACTCTTATTATTATTACTCTTACTATTATTACTCTTACTAGTATTACTCTTACTATTATTACTCTTACTATTATTACTCTTACTATTATTACTCTTACTATTATTACTCTTACTATTATTACTCTTACTAGTATTACTCTTACTATTATTACTCTTACTATTATTACTCTTACTAGTATTACTCTTACTATTATTACTCTTCCTATTATTACTCTTACTATTATTACTCTTACTAGTATTACTCATACTATTATTACTCTTACTATTATTACTCTTACTATTATTACTCTTACTATTATTACTCTTACTATTATTACTCTTACTGGTATTACTCTTACTATTATTACTCTTACTATTATTACTCTTACTATTATTACTCTTAGTATTATTACTCATACTATTATTACTCTTACTATTATTACTCTTACTATTATTACTCTTACTATTATTACTCTTACTATTATTACTCTTACTAGTATTACTCTTACTAGTATTACTCTTACTATTATTACTCTTACTATTATTACTCTTACTATTATTACTCTTACTGTTATTACTCTTACTATTATTACTCTTACTAGTATTACTCTTACTAGTATTTCTCTTACTTTTATCACTCCTACTATTATTACTCTTACTATTATTACTCTTACTATTATTACTGTTACTATTATTAATCTTACTAGTATTACTCTTACTATTATTACTCTTACTATTATTACTCTTAATATTATTACTCTTACTAGTATTACTCTTACTATTATTACTCTTACTATTATTACTCTTCCTATTATTACTCTTACTATTATTACTCTTACTATTATTACTCTTACTAGTATTACTCTTACTATAATTACTCTTACTATTATTACTCTTCCTATTATTACTCTTACTATTATTACTCTTACTATTATTACTCTTACTATTATTACTCTTACTATTATTACTCTTACTAGTATTACTCTTACTATTATTACTCTTTCTATTATTACTCTTACTAGTATTATTCTTACTATTATTACTCTTACTATTATTACTCTTCTTATTATTACTCTTACTATTATTACTCTTACTAGTATCACTCATACTATTATTACTCTTACTATTATTACCCTTACTATTATTACTCTTACTATTATTACTCTTACTATTATTACTCTTACTAGTATTACTCTTACTATTATTACTCTTACTCTTATTAATCTTACTATTATTACTCTTAGTATTATTACTCATACTATTATTACTCTTACTATTGTTACTCTTACTATTATTACTCTTACTAGTATTACTCTTACTATTTTTACTCTTACTAGTATTACTCTTACTATTATTACTCTTACTATTATTACTCTTACTATTATTACTCTTACTAGTATTACTCTTACTATTATTACTCTTACTATTATTACTCTTACTATTGTTACTCTTACTATTATTACTCTTAGTATTATTACTCATACTATTATTACTCTTACTATTATTACTCTTACTATTATTACTCTTACTATTATTACTCTTACTATTATTACTCTTACTATTATTACTCTTACTAGTATTACTCTTACTAGTATTACTCATACTATTATTACTCTTACTATTATTACTCTTACTATTATTACTCTTACTATTATTACTCTTACTATTATGACTCTTACTAGTATTACTCTTACTATTATTACTCTTACTATTATTACTCTTAGTATTATTACCCATACTATTATTACTCTTACTATTATTACTCTTACTATTATTACTCTTACTATTATTACTCTTACTATTATTACTCTTACTATTATTACTCTTACTATTATTACTCTTACTATTATTACTCTTACTATTATTACTCTTAGTAGTATTACTCTTACTATTGTTACTCTTACTATTATTACTCTTAGTAGTATTACTCTTAATATTTTTACTCTTACTATTATTACTCTTACTATTATTACTCTTACTAGTATTACTCTTACTAGTATTACTCTTACTATTACTATTACTATTATTACTCTTACTAGTATTACTCTTACTATTATTACTGTTACTATTATTAATCTTACTAGTATTACTCTTACTATTATTACTCTTACTATTATTACTCTTCCTATTATTACTCTTACTATTATTACTCTTACTATTATTACTCTTACTAGTATTACTCTTACTATTATCACTCCTACTATTATTACTTTTACTAGTATTACTCTTACTATTATTACTCTTACTATTATTACTCTTACTATTATTACTCTTACTATTATTACTCTTAGTATTATTACTCATAATATTATTACTCTTACTATTATTACTCTTACTAGTATTACTCTTACTAGTATTACTCTTACTTTTATCACTCCTACTATTATTCCTCTTACTATTATTACTCTTACTATTATTACTGTTACTATTATTAATCTTACTAGTATAACTCTTACTATTATTACTCTTACTATTATTACTCTTACCAGTATTACTCTTACTATTATTACTCTTACTATTATTACTCTTACTATTGTTACTCTTACTATTATTACTCTTAGTATTATTACTCATACTATTATTACTCTTATTATTATTACTCATACTATTATTACTCTTACTATTATTACTCTTACTATTATTACTCTTACTATTATTACTCTTACTAGTATTACTCTTACTAGTATTACTCTTACTAGTATTACTCATACTATTATTACTCTTACTATTATTACTCTTACTATTATTACTCTTCCTATTATTACTCTTACTATTATTACTCTTACTAGTATTACTCTTACTATTATTACTCTTACTATTATTACTCTTACTATTATTACTCTTAGTATTATTACTCATACTATTATTACTCTTACTATTATTACTCTTACTATTATTACTCTTACTATTATTCCTCTTATTATTCTTACTCTTACTATTATTACTCTTACTATTATTACTCTTACTATTATTACTCTTACTATTATTACTCTTACTAGTATTACTCTTACTATTATTACTCTTACTATTATTACTCTTACTAGTATTACTCTTACTATTTTTACTCTTACTATTATTACTCTTACTATTATTACTCTTACTAGTATTACTCTTACTAGTATTACTCTTACTTTTATCACTCCTACTATTATTCCTCTTACTATTATTACTCTTACTATTATTACTGTTACTATTATTAATCTTACTAGTATTACTCTTACTATTATTACTCTTACTATTATTACTCTTCCTATTATTACTCTTACTATTATTACTCTTACTATTATTACTCTTCCTATTATTACTCTTACTATTATTACTCTTACTATTATTACTCTTACTAGTATTACTCTTACTATTACTATTACTATTACTATTATTACTCTTACTAGTATTACTCTTACTATTATTACTGTTACTATTATTAATCTTACTAGTATTACTCTTACTATTATTACTCTTACTATTATTACTCTTCCTATTATTACTCTTACTATTATTACTCTTACTATTATTACTCTTACTAGTATTACTCTTACTATTATCACTCCTACTATTATTACTCTTACTAGTATTACTCTTACTATTATTACTCTTACTATTATTACTCTTACTAGTATTACTCTTACTATTATTACTGTTACTATTATTACTCTTACTATTATTACCTTAGTATTATCACCTTACTATTATTACTCTTATTATTATTACTCTTACTACTATTACTCTTACTATTACTAATATTACTCCTTCTATTATTACTCTTACTATTATTACCCTTACTATTATTACTATTACTATTATTACTATTACTATTATTACTCTTAATACTATTACTCTTACTATTACTATTACTATTATCACTCCTACTATTATTACTCTTACTATTATTACTCTTACTACTATTACTCTTACTATTACTATTGCTATGACTATTACTACTATCACTCTTACTATTATTACTCTTACTATTATTACTCTTACTATTATTACTCTTACTACTATTACTCTTACTATTACTATTACTATGACTATTACTATTATTACTCTTACTATTATTACTCTTACTATTATTACTCTTACTACTATTACTCTTACTATTACTTTTATTACTCCTACTATTATTACTCTTACTATTATTACTCTTATTATTATTACTCATACTATTATTACTATTACTATTATTACTCTTACTAGTAATACTCTTACTATTATTACTCTTACTATTATTACTCTTACTATTATTACTCTTAGTATTATTACTCATACTATTATTACTCTTACTATTATTACTCTTACTATTATTACTCTTACTATTATTACTCTTACTATTATTACTCTTACTAGTATTACTCTTACTAGTATTACTCTTACTATTATTACTCTTACTATTATTACTCTTACTATTATTACTCTTACTATTATTACTCTTACTATTATTACTCTTAGTATTATTACTCATACTATTATTACTCTTACTATTGTTACTCTTACTATTATTACTCTTACTATTATTACTCTTACTATTATTACTCTTACTATTGTTACTCTTACTATTATTACTCTTAGTATTATTACTCATACTATTATTACTCTTACTATTATTACTCTTCCTATTATTACTCTTACTATTATTACTCTTACTATTATTACTCTTACTATTATTACTGTTACTAGTATTACTCTTACTAGTATTACTCATACTATTATTACTCTTACTATTATTACTCTTACTATTATTACTCTTACTATTATTACTCTTACTATTATTACTCTTACTAGTATTACTCTTACTATTATTACTCTTACTATTATTACTCTTACTATTATTACTCTTAGTATTATTACTCATACTATTATTACTCTTACTATTATTACTCTTACTATTATTACTCTTACTATTATTACTCTTACTATTATTACTCTTACTGTTATTACTCTTACTATTATTACTCTTACTATTATTACTCTTACTATTATTACTCTTACTAGTATTACTCTTACTATTATTACTCTTACTATTATTACTCTTACTAGTACTACTCTTACTATTTTTACTCTTACTATTATTACTCTTTCTATTATTACTCTTACTAGTATTACTCTTACTAGTATTACTCTTACTTTTATCACTCCTACTATTATTCCTCTTACTATTATTACTCTTACTATTATTACTCTTACTATTATTAATCTTACTAGTATTACTCTTACTATTATTACTCTTACTATTATTACTCTTCCTATTATTACTCTTACTATTATTACTCTTACTATTATTACTCTTACTAGTATTACTCTTACTATTACTATTACTATTATTACTCTTACTAGTATTACTCTTACTATTATTACTGTTACTATTATTAATCTTACTAGTATTACTCTTACTATTATTACTCTTACTATTATTACTCTTCCTATTATTACTCTTACTATTATTACTCTTACTATTATTGCTCTTACTAGTATTACTCTTACTATTATCACTCCTACTATTATTACTCTTACTAGTATTACTCTTACTATTATTACTCTTACTATTATTACTCTTACTAGTATTATTCTTACTATTATTACTGTTACTATTATTACTCTTACTATTATTACCCTTAGTATTATCACCTTACTATTATTACTCTTATTATTATTACTCTTACTACTATTACTCTTACTATTACTAATATTACTCCTACTATTATTACTCTTACTATTATTACCCTTACTATTATTACTATTACTATTATTACTATTACTGTTATTACTCTTAATACTATTACTCTTACTATTACTATTACTATTATCACTCCTACTATTATTACTCTTACTATTATTACTCTTACTACTATTCCTCTTACTATTACTATTACTATGACTATTACTACTATTACTCTTACTATTATTACTCTTACTATTATTACTCTTACTATTATTACTCTTACTACTATTACTCTTACTATTACTATTACTATGACTATTACTATTATTACTCTTACTATTATTACTCTTACTATTATTACTCTTACTACTATTACTCTTACTATTACTTTTATTACTCCTACTATTATTACTCTTACTATTATTACTCTTATTATTATTACTCATACTATTATTACTATTACTATTATTACTCTTACTATTATTACTCTTACTATTATTACTCTTAACTTTATTACTCTTACCATTATTACTCTTACTATTTTTACTATTACTATCATTACTCTTACTATCATTACTCTTACTATCATTACTCTTACTATTATTGCTCTTACTATTATTACTCTTACTATTATTACTCTTACTAGTATTACTCTTACTATTATTACTGTTACTATTATTACTCTTACTATTATTACTCTATCTATTATTACTCTTACTATTATTACTCTTAATAGTATTACTCTTACTATTATTACTCCTACTATTATTACTCTTACTATTATTACTCTTACTATTATTACTCTTACTATTATTATTCTTACTGTCATTACTCTTACTAGTATTACTATTACTATTATTATTCTTACCGTTATTTCTCTTACTAGTATTACTATTACTAGTATTACTCTTACTATTAATATTCTTACTCGTATTTCTATTACTAGTATTACTCTTACTATTATTACTCTTACTATTATTACTCTTACTATTATTACTCTTAGTATTATTACTCTTACTATTATTACTCTTACTAGTATTACTCTTAGTATTATTACTCTTACTATTATTACTCTTACTAGTATTACTCTTACTATTATTACTCTTCCTATTATTACTCTTACTATTATTACTCTTACTAGTGTTACTGTTACTATTATTACTCTTACTATTATTACTCTTACAAATTATTACTCTTACTATTATTACTCTTACTATTATTACTCTTACTATTATTACTCTTACTATTATTACTCTTACTATTATTACTCTTACTATTATTACTCTTACTATTATTACTCTTAGTATTATTACTCATACTATTATTACTCTTACTATTATTACTCTTACTATTATTACTCTTACTATTATTACTCTTACTAGTATTACTCTTACTATTATTACTCTTACTATTATTACTCTTACTATTATTACCCTTGGTATTATTACTCATACTATTATTACTCTTACTATTATTATTCTTACTATTATTACTCTTACTATTTTTACTCTTACTAGAATTACTCTTACTAGTATTACTCTTACTATTATTACTCTTACTATTATTATTCTTACTAGTATTACTCTTACTATTATTACTCTTAGTATTATTACTCATACTATTATTACTCTTACTATTATTACTCTTACTATTATTACTCTTACTATTATTACTCTTACTATTATTACTCTTACTATTATTACTCTTACTATTATTACTCTTACTATTATTACTCTTACTATTATTACTCTTACTATTATTACTCTTACTATTATTACTCTTACTATTATTACTCTTACTATTATTACTCTTACTATTATTACTCTTACTATTATTACTCTTACTAGTATTACTCTTACTATTATTACTCATACTATTATTACTCTTACTATTATTACTCTTACTATTATTACTCTTACTATTACTATTACTACTCTTACTATTATTACTCTTACTAGTATTACTCTTACTATTATTACTCATACTATTATTACTCTTACTATTATTACTCTTACTATTATTACTCTTACTATTATTACTCTTACTAGTATTACTCTTACTATTATTACTCTTACTATTATTACTCTTACTAGTATTACTCTTACTATTATTACTCTTACTATTATTACTCTTCCTATTATTACTCTTACTATTATTACTCTTACTAGTATTTCTCATATTATTATTACTCTTACTATTATTACTCTTACTATTATTACTCTTAGTATTATTACTCTAACTATTATTACTCTTACTAGTATTACTCTTACTAGTATTACTCTTACTATTATTACTCTTACTATTATTACTCTTCCTATTATTACTCTTACTATTATTACTCTTACTATTATTACTCTTACTAGTATTACTCTTACTATTATTACACTTACTATTATTACCCTTAGTATTATCACCTTACTATTATTACTCTTACTATTATTACTCTTACTACTATTACTCTTACTATTATTACTCTTACTAATATTACTCCTACTATTATTACTCTTACTAATATTACTCTTACTATTATTACTCTTACTATTATTACTCTTACTTATATTACTATTACTATTATTACTATTATTACTCTTAATACTATTACTTCTACTATTATTACTCTTACTAATATTACTCCTACTATTATTACTCTTACTATTATTACCCTTACTATTATTACTCTTACTATTATTACTATTATTACTCTTACTATTATTACTCTTACTACTATTACTCTTACTATTATCACTCCTACTATTATTACTCTTACTACTATTACTCTTACTATTACTATTATTACTCCTACTATTATTACTCTTACTATTATTACTCTTACTACTATTACTCTTACTATTACTATTACTATGACTATTACTACTATTACTCTTACTATTATTACTCTTACTATTATTACTCTTACTACTATTACTCTTACTATTACTATTATTACTCCTACTATTATTACTCTTACTATTATTACTCTTAGTGTTATTACTCTTACTATTATTACTATTACTATTATTACTCTTACTATTATTACTCTTACCTTTATTACTCTTACCATTATTACTCTTACTATCATTACTCTTACTATCATTACTCATACTATTATTACTCTTACTATTATTACTCTTACTATTATTACTCTTACTATTATTACTCTTACTATTATTACTCATACTATTATTACTCTTACTATTATTACTCTTACTAGTATTACTCTTACTATTATTACTCTTACTAGTATTACTCTTACTATTATTACTCTTACTATTATTACTCATACTATTATTACTCTTACTATTATTACTCTTACTATTATTACTCTTACTATTATTACTCTTACTAGTATTACTCTTACTATTATTACTCTTAGTATTATTACTCATACTATTATTACTCTTACTATTATTACTCTTACTATTATTACTCTTACTAGAATTACTCTTACTAGTAATACTCTTACTATTATTACTCTTACTATTATTACTCTTACTATTATTACACTTACTATTATTACTCTTAGTATTATTACTCATACTATTATTACTCTTACTATTATTACTCTTACTATTATTACTCTTACTATTATTACTCTTACTATTATTACACTTACAATTATTACTCTTACTATTATTACTCTTACTATTATTACTCTTACTAGTATTACTCTTACTATTATTACTCTTACTATTATTACTCTTACTAGTATTACTCTTACTATTATTACTCTTACTATTATTACTCTTACTAGTATTACTCTTACTATTATTACTCTTACTAGTATTACTCTTACTATTATTACTCTTACTAGTATTACTCTTACTATTATTACTCTTACTATTATTACTCTTACTATTATTACTCTTACTAGTATTACTCTTACTATTATTACTCTTACTATTATTACTCTTACTATTATTACTCTTACTAGTATTACTCTTACTATTATTACTCTTCCTATTATTACTCTTACAATTATTACTCTTACTAGTATTACTCTTACTATTATTACTCTTAGTATTATTACTCATACTATTATTACTCTTACTATTATTACTCTTACTATTACTACTCTTACTATTATTACTCTTACTATTATTACTCTTACTATTATTACTCATACTATTATTACTCTTACTGATATTACTCTTACTATTATTACTCTTACTATTATTACTCTTACTAGTATTACTCTTACTATTATTACTCTTCCTATTATTACTCTTACAATTATTACTCTTACTAGTATTACTCATACTATTATTACTCTTACTATTATTACTCTTACTATTATTACTCTTACTATTATTACTCTTACTATTATTACTCTTACTATTATTACTCTTACTATTATTACTCTTACTATTATTACTCTTACTATTATTACTCTTACTAGTATTACTCTTACTATTATTACTCTTACTATTATTACTCTTACTATTATTACTCTTACTATTATTACTCTTAGTATTATTTCTCATACTATTATTACTCTTACTATTATTACTCTTACTATTATTACTCTTACTATTATTACTCTTACTAGTATTACTCTTACTAGTATTACTCTTACTATTATTACTCTTACTATTATTACTCTTACTATTATTATTCTTACTATTATTACTCTTACTATTATTACTCTTACTATTATTACTCATACTATTACTACTCTTACTATTATTACTCTTACTATTATTACTCTTTCTATTATTATTCTTACAATTATTACTCTTACTATTATTACTCTTACTATTATTACTCTTAGTATTATTACTCATACTATTATTACTCTTACTATTATTACTCTTACTATTATTACTCTTACTATTATTACTCTTAGTATTATTACTCATACTATTATTACTCTTACTATCATTACTCTTACTATTATTACTCTTACTATTATTACTCTTACTATTATTACTCATACTATTATTACTCTTACTAGTATTACTCTTACTATTATTACTCTTACTATTATTACTCTTACTATTATTACTCTTAGTATTATTACTCATACTATTATTACTCTTACTATTATTACTCTTACTATTATTACTCTTACTATTATTACTCTTACTATTATTACTCTTACTATTATTACTCATACTATTATTACTCTTACTATTATTACTCTTACTATTATTACTCTTTCTATTATTATTCTTACTGTCATTACTCTTACTAGTATTACTGTTACTATTATTATTCTTACCGTTATGTCTCTTACTAGTTTTACTCTTACTATTATTACTCTTACTATTATTACTCTTACTAGTATTACTCTTACTATTATTACTCTTACTATTATTACTCTTACTAGTATTGCTCTTACTATTATTACTCTTACTATTATTACTCTTCCTATTATTACTCTTACTATTATTACTCTTACTAGTATTACTCATACTATTATTACTCTTACTATTATTACTCTTACTATTATTACTCTTACTATTATTACTCTTACTAGTATTACTCTTACTATTATTACTCTTACTATTATTACTCTTACTATTATTACTCTTAGTATTATTACTCTTAGTATTATTACTCTTACTAGTATTACTGTTACTATTATTACTCATACTATTATTACTCTTACTATTATTACTCTTACTATTATTACTCTTACTATTATTACTCTTACTATTATTACTCTTACTATTATTACTCTTACTAGAATTACTCTTACTAGTATTACTCTTACTATTATTACTCTTACTATTATTATTCTTACTAGTATTACTCTTACTATTATTACTCTTAGTATTATTACTCATACTATTATTACTCTTACTATTATTACTCTTACTATTATTACTCTTACTATTATTACTCTTACTATTATTACTCTTACTATTATTACTCTTACTATTATTACTCTTACTATTATTACTCTTACTATTATTACTCTTACTAGTATTACTCTTACTATTATTACTCTTACTATTATTACTCTTCCTATTATTACTCTTACTATTATTACTCTTACTAGTGTTACTGTTACTATTATTACTCTTACTATTATTACTCTTACTATTATTACTCTTACTATTATTACTCTTACTATTATTACTCTTACTATTATTACTCTTACTATTATTACTCTTACTATTATTACTCTTACTATTATTACTCTTACTATTATTACTCTTAGTATTATTACTCATACTATTATTACTCTTACTATTATTACTCTTACTATTATTACTCTTACTATTATTACTCTTACTATTATTACTCTTACTAGTATTACTCTTACTATTATTACTCTTACTATTATTACTCTTACTATTATTACCCTTGGTATTATTACTCATACTATTATTACTCTTACTATTATTATTCTTACTATTATTACTCTTACTATTTTTACTCTTACTAGAATTACTCTTACTAGTATTACTCTTACTATTATTACTCTTACTATTATTATTCTTACTAGTATTACTCTTACTATTATTACTCTTAGTATTATTACTCATACTATTATTACTCTTACTATTATTACTCCTACTATTATTACTCTTACTATTATTACTCTTACTATTATTACCCTTACTATTATTACTCTTACTATTATTACTCTTACTATTATTACTCTTACTATTATTACTCTTACTATTATTACTCTTACTATTATTACTCTTACTATTATTACTCTTACTATTATTACTCTTACTATTATTACTCTTACTAGTATTACTCTTACTATTATTACTCATACTATTATTACTCTTACTATTATTACTCTTACTATTATTACTCTTACTATTACTATTACTACTCTTACTATTATTACTCTTACTAGTGTTACTCTTACTATTATTACTCATACTATTATTACTCTTACTATTATTACTCTTACTATTATTACTCTTACTATTATTACTCTTACTAGTATTACTCTTACTATTATTACTCTTACTATTATTACTCTTACTAGTATTACTCTTACTATTATTACTCTTACTATTATTACTCTTCCTATTATTACTCTTACTATTATTACTCTTACTAGTATTTCTCATATTATTATTACTCTTACTATTATTACTCTTACTATTATTACTCTTAGTATTATTACTCTAACTATTATTACTCTTACTAGTATTACTCTTACTAGTATTACTCTTACTATTATTACTCTTACTATTATTACTCTTCCTATTATTACTCTTACTATTATTACTCTTACTATTATTACTCTTACTAGTATTACTCTTACTATTATTACACTTACTATTATTACCCTAAGTATTATCACCTTACTATTATTACTCTTACTACTATTACTCTTACTACTATTACTCTTACTATTATTACTCTTACTAATATTACTCCTACTATTATTACTCTTACTAATATTACTCTTACTATTATTACTCTTACTATTATTACTCTTACTTATATTACTATTACTATTATTACTATTATTACTCTTAATACTATTACTTCTACTATTATTACTCTTACTAATATTACTCCTACTATTATTACTCTTACTATTATTACCCTTACTATTATTACTCTTACTATTATTACTATTATTACTCTTACTATTATTACTCTTACTACTATTACTCTTACTATTATCACTCCTATTATTATTACTCTTACTACTATTACTCTTACTATTACTATTATTACTCCTACTATTATTACTCTTACTATTATTACTCTTACTACTATTACTCTTACTATTACTATTACTATGACTATTACTACTATTACTCTTACTATTATTACTCTTACTATTATTACTCTTACTACTATTACTCTTACTATTACTATTATTACTCCTACTATTATTACTCTTACTATTATTACTCTTAGTGTTATTACTCTTACTATTATTACTATTACTATTATTACTCTTACTATTATTACTCTTACTATTATTACTCTTACCTTTATTACTCTTACCATTATTACTCTTACTATCATTACTCTTACTATCATTACTCATACTATTATTACTCTTACTATTATTACTCTTACTATTATTACTCTTACTATTATTACTCATACTATTATTACTCTTACTATTATTACTCTTACTAGTATTACTCTTACTATTATTACTCTTACTAGTATTACTCTTACTATTATTACTCCTACTATTATTACTCATACTATTATTACTCTTACTATTATTACTCTTACTATTATTACTCTTACTATTATTACTCTTACTAGTATTACTCTTACTATTATTACTCTTAGTATTATTACTCATACTATTATTACTCTTACTATTATTACTCTTACTATTATTACTCTTACTAGAATTACTCTTACTAGTAATACTCTTACTATTATTACTCTTACTATTATTACTCTTACTATTATTACACTTACTATTATTACTCTTAGTATTATTACTCATACTATTATTACTCTTACTATTATTACTCTTACTATTATTACTCTTACTATTATTACTCTTACTATTATTACACTTACAATTATTACTCTTACTATTATTACTCTTACTATTATTACTCTTACTAGTATTACTCTTACTATTATTACTCTTACTATTATTACTCTTACTAGTATTACTCTTACTATTATTACTCTTACTATTATTACTCTTACTAGTATTACTCTTACTATTATTACTCTTACTAGTATTACTCTTACTATTATTACTCTTACTAGTATTACTCTTACTATTATTACTCTTACTATTATTACTCTTACTATTATTACTCTTACTAGTATTACTCTTACTATTATTACTCTTACTATTATTACTCTTACTATTATTACTCTTACTAGTATTACTCTTACTATTATTACTCTTCCTATTATTACTCTTACAATTATTACTCTTACTAGTATTACTCTTACTATTATTACTCTTAGTATTATTACTCATACTATTATTACTCTTACTATTATTACTCTTACTATTACTACTCTTACTATTATTACTCTTACTATTATTACTCTTACTATTATTACTCATACTATTATTACTCTTACTGATATTACTCTTACTATTATTACTCTTACTATTATTACTCTTACTAGTATTACTCTTACTATTATTACTCTTCCTATTATTACTCTTACAATTATTACTCTTACTAGTATTACTCATACTATTATTACTCTTACTATTATTACTCTTACTATTATTACTCTTACTATTATTACTCTTACTATTATTACTCTTACTATTATTACTCTTACTAGTATTACTCTTACTATTATTACTCTTACTATTATTACTCTTACTATTATTACTCTTACTATTATTACTCTTAGTATTATTTCTCATACTATTATTACTCTTACTATTATTACTCTTACTATTATTACTCTTACTATTATTACTCTTACTAGTATTACTCTTACTAGTATTACTCTTACTATTATTACTCTTACTATTATTACTCTTACTATTATTATTCTTACTATTATTACTCTTACTATTATTACTCTTACTATTATTACTCATACTATTATTACTCTTACTATTATTACTCTTACTATTATTACTCTTTCTATTATTATTCTTACTATTATTACTCTTACTATTATTACTCTTACTATTATTACTCTTAGTATTATTACTCATACTATTATTACTCTTACTATTATTACTCTTACTATTATTACTCTTACTATTATTACTCTTAGTATTATTACTCATACTATTATTACTCTTACTATCATTACTCTTACTATTATTACTCTTACTATTATTACTCTTACTATTATTACTCATACTATTATTACTCTTACTAGTATTACTCTTACTAATATTACTCTTACTATTATTACTCTTACTATTATTACTCTTAGTATTATAACTCATACTATTATTACTCTTACTATTATTACTCTTACTATTATTACTCTTACTATTATTACTCTTACTATTATTACTCTTACTATTATTACTCATACTATTATTACTCTTACTATTATTACTCTTACTATTATTACTCTTTCTATTATTATTCTTACTGTCATTACTCTTACTAGTATTACTGTTACTATTATTATTCTTACCGTTATGTCTCTTACTAGTTTTACTCTTACTATTATTCCTCTTACTATTATTCTCTTACTAGTATTACTCTTACTATTATTACTCTTACTATTATTACTCTTACTAGTATTGCTCTTACTATTATTACTCTTACTATTATTACTCTTCCTATTATTACTCTTACTATTATTACTCTTACTAGTATTACTCATACTATTATTACTCTTACTATTATTACTCTTACTATTATTACTCTTACTATTATTACTCTTACTAGTATTACTCTTACTATTATTACTCTTACTATTATTACTCTTAGTATTATTACTCTTAGTATTATTACTCTTACTAGTATTACTGTTACTATTATTACTCATACTATTATTACTCTTACTATTATTACTCTTACTATTATTACTCTTACTATTATTACTCTTACTATTATTACTCTTACTATTATTACTCTTACTAGAATTACTCTTACTAGTATTACTCTTACTATTATTACTCTTACTATTATTATTCTTACTAGTATTACTCTTACTATTATTACTCTTAGTATTATTACTCATACTATTATTACTCTTACTATTATTACTCTTACTATTATTACTCTTACTATTATTACTCTTACTATTATTACTCTTACTATTATTACTCTTACTATTATTACTCTTACTATTATTACTCTTACTGTTATTACTCTTACTAGTATTACTCTTACTATTATTACTCTTACTATTATTACTCTTCCTATTATTACTCTTACTATTATTACTCTTACTAGTGTTACTGTTACTATTATTACTCTTACTATTATTACTCTTACTATTATTACTCTTACTATTATTACTCTTACTATTATTACTCTTACTATTATTACTCTTACTATTATTACTCTTACTATTATTACTCTTACTATTATTACTCTTACTATTATTACTCTTAGTATTATTACTCATACTATTATTACTCTTACTATTATTACTCTTACTATTATTACTCTTACTATTATTACTCTTACTATTATTACTCTTACTAGTATTACTCTTACTATTATTACTCTTACTATTATTACTCTTACTATTATTACCCTTGGTATTATTACTCATACTATTATTACTCTTACTATTATTATTCTTACTATTATTACTCTTACTATTTTTACTCTTACTAGAATTACTCTTACTAGTATTACTCTTACTATTATTACTCTTACTATTATTATTCTTACTAGTATTACTCTTACAATTATTACTCTTAGTATTATTACTCATACTATTATTACTCTTACTATTATTACTCTTACTATTATTACTCTTACTATTATTACTCTTACTATTATTACTCTTACTATTATTACTCTTACTATTATTACTCTTACTATTATTACTCTTACTATTATTACTCTTACTATTATTACTCTTACTATTATTACTCTTACTATTATTACTCTTACTATTATTACTCTTACTATTATTACTCTTACTATTATTACTCTTACTAGTATTACTCTTACTATTATTACTCATACTATTATTACTCTTACTATTATTACTCTTACTATTATTACTCTTACTAGTACTATTACTACTCTTACTATTATTACTCTTACTAGTAATACTCTTACTATTATTACTCATACTATTATTACTCTTACTATTATTACTCTTACTATTATTACTCTTACTATTATTACTCTTACTAGTATTACTCTTACTATTATTACTCTTACTATTATTACTCTTACTAGTATTACTCTTACTATTATTACTCTTACTATTATTACTCTTCCTATTATTACTCTTACTATTATTACTCTTACTAGTATTTCTCATATTATTATTACTCTTACTATTATTACTCTTACTATTATTAATCTTAGTATTATTACTCTAACTATTATTACTCTTACTAGTATTACTCTTACTAGTATTACTCTTACTATTATTACTCTTACTATTATTACTCTTCCTATTATTACTCTTACTATTATTACTCTTACTATTATTACTCTTACTAGTATTACTCTTACTATTATTACACTTACTATTATTACCCTTAGTATTATCACCTTACTATTATTACTCTTACTATTATTACTCTTACTACTATTACTCTTACTATTATTACTCTTACTAATATTACTCCTACTATTATTACTCTTACTAATATTACTCTTACTATTATTACTCTTACTATTATTACTCTTACTTATATTACTATTACTATTATTACTATTATTACTCTTAATACTATTACTTCTACTATTATTACTCTTACTAATATTACTCCTACTATTATTACTCTTACTATTATTACCCTTACTATTATTACTCTTACTATTATTACTATTATTACTCTTACTATTATTACTCTTACTACTATTACTCTTACTATTATCACTCCTACTATTATTACTCTTACTACTATTACTCTTACTATTACTATTATTACTCCTACTATTATTACTCTTACTATTATTACTCTTACTACTATTACTCTTACTATTACTATTACTATGACTATTACTACTATTACTCTTACTATTATTACTCTTACTATTATTACTCTTACTACTATTACTCTTACTATTACTATTATTACTCCTACTATTATTACTCTTACTATTATTACTCTTAGTGTTATTACTCTTACTATTATTACTATTACTATTATTACTCTTACTATTATTACTCTTACTATTATTACTCTTACCTTTATTACTCTTACCATTATTACTCTTACTATCATTACTCTTACTATCATTACTCATACTATTATTACTCTTACTATTATTACTCTTACTATTATTACTCTTACTATTATTACTCTTACTATTATTACTCATACTATTATTACTCTTACTATTATTACTCTTACTAGTATTACTCTTACTATTATTACTCTTACTAGTATTACTCTTACTATTATTACTCTTACTATTATTACTCATACTATTATTACTCTTACTATTATTACTCTTACTATTATTACTCTTACTATTATTACTCTTACTAGTATTACTCTTACTATTATTACTCTTAGTATTATTACTCATACTATTATTACTCTTACTATTATTACTCTTACTATTATTACTCTTACTAGAATTACTCTTACTAGTAATACTCTTACTATTATTACTCTTACTATTATTACTCTTACTATTATTACACTTACTATTATTACTCTTAGTATTATTACTCATACTATTATTACTCTTACTATTATTACTCTTACTATTATTACTCTTACTATTATTACTCTTACTATTATTACACTTACAATTATTACTCTAACTATTATTACTCTTACTATTATTACTCTTACTAGTATTACTCTTACTATTATTACTCTTACTATTATTACTCTTACTAGTATTACTCTTACTATTATTACTCTTACTATTATTACTCTTACTAGTATTACTCTTACTATTATTACTCTTATTAGTATTAATCTTACTATTATTACTCTTACTAGTATTACTCTTACTATTATTACTCTTACTATTATTACTCTTACTATTATTACTCTTACTAGTATTACTCTTACTATTATTACTCTTCCTATTATTACTCTTACAATTATTACTCTTACTAGTATTACTCATACTATTATTACTCTTACTATTATTACTCTTACTATTATTACTCTTACTATTATTACTCTTACTATTATTACTCTTACTATTATTACTCTTACTATTATTACTCTTACTATTATTACTCTTACTAGTATAACTCTTACTATTATTACTCTTACTATTATTACTCTTACTATTATTACTCTTACTATTATTACTCTTAGTATTATTACTCATACTATTATTACTCTTACTATTATTACTCTTACTATTATTACTCTTACTATTATTACTCTTACTAGTATTACTCTTACTATTATTACTCTTACTAGTATTACTCTTACTAGTATTACTCTTACTATTATTACTCTTACTATTATTACTCTTACTATTATTACTCTTACTATTATTACTCTTACTAGTATTACTCTTACTATTATTACTCTTACTAGTATTACTCTTACTATTATTACTCTTACTATTATTACTCTTACTAGTATTACTCTTACTATTATTACTCTTACTATTATTACTCTTCCTATTATTACTCTTACTATTATTACTCTTACTAGTATTACTCATACTATTATTACTCTTACTATTATTACTCTTACTATTATTACTCTTACTATTATTACTCTTACTATTATTACTCTTACTAGTATTACTCTTACTAATATTACTCTTACTATTATTACTCTTACTATTATTACTCTTACTATTATTACTCTTACTATTATTACTCTTACTATTATTACTCTTACTAGTATTACTCTTACTGTTATTACTCTTACTATTATTACTCTTACTATTATTACTCTTAGTATTATTACTCATACTATTATTACTCTTACTATTATTACTCTTACTATTATTACTCTTACTATTATTACTCTTACTATTATTACTCTTACTATTATTACTCTTACTATTATTACTCTTACTATTATTACTCTTACTATTATTACTCTTACTAGTATTACTCTTACTATTATTACTCTTACTATTATTACTCTTACTAGTATTACTCTTACTATTTTTACTCTTACTATTATTACTCTTTCTATTATTACTCTTACTAGTATTACTCTTACTAGTATTACTCTTACTTTTATCACTCCTACTATTATTCCTCTTACTATTATTACTCTTACTATTATTACTCTTACTATTATTAATCTTACTAGTATTACTCTTACTATTATTACTCTTACTATTATTACTCTTCCTATTATTACTCTTACTATTATTACTCTTACTATTATTACTCTTACTAGTATTACTCTTACTATTTCTATTACTATTATTACTCTTACTAGTATTACTCTTACTATTATTACTGTTACTATTATTAATCTTACTAGTATTACTCTTACTATTATTACTCTTCCTATTATTACTCTTACTATTATTACTCTTACTATTATTGCTCTTACTAGTATTACTCTTACTATTATCACTCCTACTATTATTACTCTTACTAGTATTACTCTTACTATTATTACTCTTACTATTATTACTCTTACTAGTATTATTCTTACTATTATTACTCTTACTAGTATTACTCTTACTATTATTACTCTTACTAGTATTACTCTTACTATTATTACTCTTACTATTATTACTCTTACTATTATTACTCTTAGTATTACTACTCATACTATTATTACTCTTACTATTATTACTCTTACTATTATTACTCTTACTATTATTACTCTTACTATTATTACTCTTACTATTATTACTCTTACTAGTATTACTCTTACTATTATTACTCTTACTATTAATACTCTTACTAGTATTACTCTTACTATTATTACTCTTACTATTATTACTCTTACTATTATTACTCTTACTATTATCACTCTTACTAGTATTACTCTTACTATTATTACTCTTAGTATTATTACTCATACTATTATTACTCTTACTATTATTACTCTTACTATTATTACTCTTACTGTTATTACTCATACTGTTATTACTCTTACTATTATTACTCTTACTATTATTACTCTTACTAGTATTACTCTTACTATTATTACCCTTACTATTATTACTCTTCCTAGTATTACTCTTACTATTATTACTCTTACTATTATTACTCTTCCTATTATTACTCTTACTATTATTACTCTTACTAGTATTACTCATACTATTATTACTCTTACTATTATTACTCTTACTATTATTACTCTTACTATTATTACTCTTACTATTATTACTCTTACTAGTGTTACTCTTACTAATATTACTCTTACTATTATTACTCTTACTATTATTACTCTTAGTATTATTACTCATACTATTATTACTCTTACTAATATTACTCTTACTATTATTACTCTTACTATTATTACTCTTACCATTATTACTCTTACTATTATTACTCTTACTATTATTACTCTTACTAGTATTACTCTTATTAGTATTCCTCTTACTATTATTAATCTTACTATTATTACTCTTACTATTATTACTCTTACTATTATTACTCTTACTATTATTACTCTTAGTATTATTACTCATACTATTATTACTCTTACTATTATTACTCTTACTATTATTATTCTTAGTATTATTACTCATACTATTATTACTCTTACTATTATTACTCCTACTATTATTACTCTTACTATTATTACTCTTACTATTATTACTCTTACTATTATTACTCTTGCTATTATTACTCTTACTATTATTATTCTTACTATTATTACTCTTACTATTATTACTCTTACTAGTATTACTCTTACTATTATTACTCTTACTATTATTACTCTTACTATTATTACTCTTACTATTATTACTCTTGCTATTATTACTCTTACTATTATTACTCTTACTATTATTACTCTTACTATTATTACTCTTACTATTATTACTCTTGCTATTATTACTCTTACTATTATTACTCTTACTTTTATTACTCTTACTATTATTACTCTTACTATTATTACTCTTACTATTATTACTCATACTATTATTACTCTTACTATTATTACTCTTGCTATTATTACTCTTACTATTATTACTCTTACTATTATTACTCTTACTATTATTACTCTTGCTATTATTAATCTTACTATTATTACTCTTACTATTATTACTCTTAGTATTATTGCTCATACTATTATTACTCTTACTATTATTACTCTTACAATTATTACTCTTACTATTATTACTCTTACTATTATTACTCTTACTATTATTACTCTTACTGTTATTACTAGTATTACTCTTACTATTATTACTCTTACTATTATTACTCTTAGTATTATTACTCATACTATTATTACTCTTACTATTATTACTCTTACTATTACTACTCTTACTATTATTACTCTTACTATTATTACTCTTAGTATTATTACTCATACTATTATTACTCTTACTGATATTACTCTTACTATTATTACTCTTACTAGTATTACTGTTACTATTATTATTCTTACCGTTATGTCTCTTACTAGTATTACTATTACTAGTATTACTGTTACTAGTATTAATCTTACTATTTTCATTCTTACTATTATTACTCTTACTAGTATTACTCTTACTATTATTACTCTTACTATTGTTACTCTTACTAGTATTACTCTTACTATTATTACTCTTACTATTATTACTCTTACTATTATTACTCTTACTAGTATTACTGTTACTAGTATTACTCTTACTAGTATTACTGTTACTATTATTACTCTTACTATTATTACTCTTCCTATTATTACTCTTACTATTATTACTCTTACTATTATTACTCTTACTAGTATTACTCTTACTATTATTACTCTTACTATTATTACTCTTCCTATTATTACTCTTACTATTATTACTCTTACTAGTATTACTCATACTATTATTACTCTTACTATTATTACTCTTACTATTATTACTCTTACTATTATTACTCTTACTATTATTACTCTTACTAGTATTACTCTTACTATTATTACTCTTACTATTATTACTCTTACTATTATTACTCTTAGTATTATTACTCATACTATTATTACTCTTACTATTATTACTCTTACTATTATTACTCTTAGTATTATTACTCATACTATTATTACTCTTACTATTATTACTCTTACTATTATTACTCTTAATATTATTACTCTTACTAGTATTACTCTTACTATTATTTCTCTTACTATTATTACTCTTACTAGTATTACTGTTACTATTATTATTCTTACCGTTATGTCTCTTACTAGTATTACTATTACTTGTATTACTCTTACTGTTAATATTCTTACTAGTATTACTATTACTAGTATTACTCTTACTAGTATTAATCTTACTATTTTCATTCTTACTATTATTACTCTTACTAGTATTACTGTTACTAGTATTACTCTTACTATTTTCATTCTTACTAGTATTACTCTTACTAGTATTACTGTTACTAGTATTAATCTTACTATTTTCATTCTTACTATTATTACTCTTACTAGTATTACTCTTACTATTATTACTCTTACTATTGTTACTCTTACTAGTATTACTCTTACTATTATTACTCTTACTATTATTACTCTTACTACTATTACTCTTACTATTATTACTCTTACTATTATTACTCTTACTATTATTACTCTTCCTATTATTACTCTTAATATTATTACTCTTACTAGTATTACTCTTACTATTATTACTCTTACTATTATTACTCTTACTAGTATTACTCTTACTATTTTTATTCTTACCTTTATTACTCTTACTAGTATTACTGTTACTAGTATTACTCTTACTATTTTCATTCTTACTATTATTACTCTTACTAGTATTACTGTTACTAGTATTAATCTTACTATTTTCATTCTTACTATTATTACTCTTACTAGTATTACTCTTACTATTATTACTCTTACTATTGTTACTCTTACTAGTATTACTCTTACTTTTATTACTCTTACTATTGTTACTCTTACTACTATTACTCTTACTATTATTACTCTTACTATTATTACTCTTACTATTATTACTCTTCCTATTATTACTCTTACTATTATTACTCTTACTAGTATTACTCTTACTATTATTACTCTTACTACTATTACTCTTACTAGTATTACTCTTACTATTTTTATTCTTACCTTTATTACTCTTACTAGTATTACTGTTACTAGTATTACTCTTACTAGTATTACTCTTACTAGTATTACTCTTACTATTATTACTCTTACTATTATTACTCTTACTATTATTACTCTTACTAGTATTACTCTTACTATTTTTATTCTTACCTTTATTACTCTTACTAGTATTACTGTTACTAGTATTACTCTTACTATTTTCATTCTTACTATTATTACTCTTACTAGTATTACTGTTACTAGTATTAATCTTACTATTTTCATTCTTACTATTATTACTCTTACTAGTATTACTCTTACTATTATTACTCTTACTATTGTTACTCTTACTAGTATTACTCTTACTTTTATTACTCTTACTATTGTTACTCTTACTACTATTACTCTTACTATTATTACTCTTACTATTATTACTCTTACTATTATTACTCTTCCTATTATTACTCTTACTATTATTACTCTTACTAGTATTACTCTTACTATTATTACTCTTACTACTATTACTCTTACTAGTATTACTCTTACTATTTTTATTCTTACCTTTATTACTCTTACTAGTATTACTGTTACTAGTATTACTCTTACTAGTATTACTCTTACTAGTATTACTCTTACTATTATTACCCTTAGTATTATCACCTTACTATTATTACTCTTACTATTATTACTCTTACTACTATTACTCTTACTATTATTACTCTTACTAATATTACTCCTACTATTATTACTCTTACTAATATTACTCTTACTATTATTACTCTTACTATTATTACTCTTACTTATATTACTATTACTATTATTACTATTATTACTCTTAATACTATTACTTCTACTATTATTACTCTTACTAATATTACTCCTACTATTATTACTCTTACTATTATTACCCTTACTATTATTACTCTTACTATTATTACTATTATTACTCTTACTATTATTACTCTTACTACTATTACTCTTACTATTATCACTCCTACTATTATTACTCTTACTACTATTACTCTTACTATTACTATTATTACTCCTACTATTATTACTCTTACTATTATTACTCTTACTACTATTACTCTTACTATTACTATTACTATGACTATTACTACTATTACTCTTACTATTATTACTCTTACTATTATTACTCTTACTACTATTACTCTTACTATTACTATTATTACTCCTACTATTATTACTCTTACTATTATTACTCTTAGTGTTATTACTCTTACTATTATTACTATTACTATTATTACTCTTACTATTATTACTCTTACCTTTATTACTCTTACCATTATTACTCTTACTATCATTACTCTTACTATCATTACTCATACTATTATTACTCTTACTATTATTACTCTTACTATTATTACTCTTACTATTATTACTCTTACTATTATTACTCTTACTATTATTACTCTTACTAGTATTACTCTTACTATTATTACTCTTACTAGTATTACTCTTACTATTATTACTCTTACTATTATTACTCATACTATTATTACTCTTACTATTATTACTCTTACTATTATTACTCTTACTATTATTACTCTTACTAGTATTACTCTTACTATTATTTCTCTTAGTATTATTACTCATACTATTATTACTCTTACTATTATTACTCTTACTATTATTACTCTTACTAGAATTACTCTTACTAGTAATACTCTTACTATTATTACTCTTACTATTATTACTCTTACTATTATTACACTTACTATTATTACTCTTAGTATTATTACTCATACTATTATTACTCTTACTATTATTACTCTTACTATTATTACTCTTACTATTATTACTCTTACTATTATTACACTTACAATTATTACTCTTACTATTATTACTCTTACTATTATTACTCTTACTAGTATTACTCTTACTATTATTACTCTTACTATTATTACTCTTACTAGTATTACTCTTACTATTATTACTCTTACTATTATTACTCTTACTAGTATTACTCTTACTATTATTACTCTTACTAGTATTACTCTTACTATTATTACTCTTACTAGTATTACTCTTACTATTATTACTCTTACTATTATTACTCTTACTATTATTACTCTTACTAGTATTACTCTTACTATTATTACTCTTACTATTATTACTCTTACTATTATTACTCTTACTATTATTACTCTTACTATTATTACTCTTACTATTATTACTCTTACTATTATTACTCTTAGTATTATTACTCATACTATTATTACTCTTACTATTATTACTCTTAATATTATTACTCTTACTATTATTACTCTTACTATTATTACTCTTACTAGTATTACTCTTACTATTATTACTCTTACTATTATTACTCTTACTATTATTACTCTTACTAGTATTACTCTTACTATTATTACTCTTACTATTATTACTCTTACTATTATTACTCTTAGTATTATTACTCATACTATTATTACTCTTACTATTATTACTCTTACTATTATTACTCTTACTATTATTACTCTTACTAGTATTACTCTTACTAGTATTACTCTTACTATTATTACTCTTACTATTATTACTCTTACTATTATTATTCTTACTATTATTACTCTTACTATTATTACTCTTACTATTATTACTCATACTATTATTACTCTTACTATTATTACTCTTACTATTATTACTCTTTCTATTATTATTCTTACTATTATTACTCTTACTATTATTACTCTTACTATTATTACTCTTAGTATTATTACTCTTACTATTATTACTCTTACTATTATTACTCTTACTATTATTACTCTTAGTATTATTACTCATACTATTATTACTCTTACTATTATTACTCTTACTATTATTACTCTTACTATTATTACTCTTAGTATTATTACTCCTACTATTATTACTCTTACTATTATTACTCTTAGTGTTATTACTCTTACTATTATTACTATTACTATTATTACTCTTACTTATATTACTATTACTATTATTACTATTATTACTCTTAATACTATTACTTCTACTATTATTACTCTTACTAATATTACTCCTACTATTATTACTCTTACTATTATTACCCTTACTATTATTACTCTTACTATTATTACTATTATTACTCTTACTATTATTACTCTTACTACTATTACTCTTACTATTATCACTCCTACTATTATTACTCTTACTACTATTACTCTTACTATTACTATTATTACTCCTACTATTATTACTCTTACTATTATTACTCTTACTACTATTACTCTTACTATTACTATTACTATGACTATTACTACTATTACTCTTACTATTATTACTCTTACTATTATTACTCTTACTACTATTACTCTTACTATTACTATTATTACTCCTACTATTATTACTCTTACTATTATTACTCTTAGTGTTATTACTCTTACTATTATTACTATTACTATTATTACTCTTACTATTATTACTCTTACTATTATTACTCTTACCTTTATTACTCTTACCATTATTACTCTTACTATCATTACTCTTACTATCATTACTCATACTATTATTACTCTTACTATTATTACTCTTACTATTATTACTCTTACTATTATTACTCTTACTATTATTACTCATACTATTATTACTCTTACTATTATTACTCTTACTAGTATTACTCTTACTATTATTACTCTTACTAGTATTACTCTTACTATTATTACTCTTACTATTATTACTCATACTATTATTACTCTTACTATTATTACTCTTACTATTATTACTCTTACTATTATTACTCTTACTAGTATTACTCTTACTATTATTACTCTTAGTATTATTACTCATACTATTATTACTCTTACTATTATTACTCTTACTATTATTACTCTTACTAGAATTACTCTTACTAGTAATACTCTTACTATTATTACTCTTACTATTATTACTCTTACTATTATTACACTTACTATTATTACTCTTAGTATTATTACTCATACTATTATTACTCTTACTATTATTACTCTTACTATTATTACTCTTACTATTATTACTCTTACTATTATTACACTTACAATTATTACTCTTACTATTATTACTCTTACTATTATTACTCTTACTAGTATTACTCTTACTATTATTACTCTTACTATTATTACTCTTACTAGTATTACTCTTACTATTATTACTCTTACTATTATTACTCTTACTAGTATTACTCTTACTATTATTACTCTTATTAGTATTACTCTTACTATTATTACTCTTACTAGTATTACTCTTACTATTATTACTCTTACTATTATTACTCTTACTATTATTACTCTT
Source organism: Mantis religiosa (assembly GCA_030765055.1). NCBI lineage: Eukaryota > Metazoa > Arthropoda > Insecta > Mantodea > Mantidae > Mantis > Mantis religiosa. Next base: position 406,185 of record JAUKNK010000055.1, read on the forward strand.
ACTAGTATTACTCTTACTATTATTACTCTTCCTATTATTACTCTTACAATTATTACTCTTACTAGTATTACTCATACTATTATTACTCTTACTATTATTACTCTTACTATTATTGCTCTTACTATTATTACTCTTACTATTATTACTCTTACTATTATTACTCTTACTATTATTACTCTTACTATTATTACTCTTACTAGTATAACTCTTACTATTATTACTCTTACTATTATTACTCTTACTATTATTACTCTTACTATTATTACTCTTAGTATTATTACTCATACTATTATTACTCTTACTATTATTACTCTTACTATTATTACTCTTACTATTATTACTCTTACTAGTATTACTCTTACTATTATTACTCTTACTAGTATTACTCTTACTAGTATTACTCTTACTATTATTACTCTTACTATTATTACTCTTACTATTATTACTCTTACTATTATTACTCTTACTAGTATTACTCTTACTATTATTACTCTTACTAGTATTACTCTTACTATTATTACTCTTACTATTATTACTCTTACTAGTATTACTCTTACTATTATTACTCTTACTATTATTACTCTTCCTATTATTACTCTTACTATTATTACTCTTACTAGTATTACTCATACTATTATTACTCTTACTATTATTACTCTTACTATTATTACTCTTACTATTATTACTCTTACTATTATTACTCTTACTAGTATTACTCTTACTAATATTACTCTTACTATTATTACTCTTACTATTATTACTCTTACTATTATTACTCTTACTATTATTACTCTTACTATTATTACTCTTACTAGTATTACTCTTACTGTTATTACTCTTACTATTATTACTCTTACTATTATTACTCTTAGTATTATTACTCATACTATTATTACTCTTACTATTATTACTCTTACTATTATTACTCTTACTATTATTACTCTTACTATTATTACTCTTACTATTATTACTCTTACTATTATTACTCTTACTATTATTACTCTTACTATTATTACTCTTACTAGTATTACTCTTACTATTATTACTCTTACTATTATTACTCTTACTAGTATTACTCTTACTATTTTTACTCTTACTATTATTACTCTTTCTATTATTACTCTTACTAGTATTACTCTTACTAGTATTACTCTTACTTTTATCACTCCTACTATTATTCCTCTTACTATTATTACTCTTACTATTATTACTCTTACTATTATTAATCTTACTAGTATTACTCTTACTATTATTACTCTTACTATTATTACTCTTCCTATTATTACTCTTACTATTATTACTCTTACTATTATTACTCTTACTAGTATTACTCTTACTATTACTATTACTATTATTACTCTTACTAGTATTACTCTTACTATTATTACTGTTACTATTATTAATCTTACTAGTATTACTCTTACTATTATTACTCTTACTATTATTACTCTTCCTATTATTACTCTTACTATTATTACTCTTACTATTATTGCTCTTACTAGTATTACTCTTACTATTATCACTCCTACTATTAATACTCTTACTAGTATTACTCTTACTATTATTACTCTTACTATTATTACTCTTACTAGTATTATTCTTACTATTATTACTCTTACTAGTATTACTCTTACTATTATTACTCTTACTAGTATTACTCTTACTATTATTACTCTTACTATTATTACTCTTACTATTATTACTCTTAGTATTACTACTCATACTATTATTACTCTTACTATTATTACTCTTACTATTATTACTCTTACTATTATTACTCTTACTATTATTACTCTTACTATTATTACTCTTACTAGTATTACTCTTACTATTATTACTCTTACTATTAATACTCTTACTAGTATTACTCTTACTATTATTACTCTTACTATTATTACTCTTACTATTATTACTCTTACTATTATCACTCTTACTAGTATTACTCTTACTATTATTACTCTTAGTATTATTACTCATACTATTATTACTCTTACTATTATTACTCTTACTATTATTACTCTTACTGTTATTACTCATACTGTTATTACTCTTACTATTATTACTCTTACTATTATTACTCTTACTAGTATTACTCTTACTATTATTACCCTTACTATTATTACTCTTCCTAGTATTACTCTTACTATTATTACTCTTACTATTATTACTCTTCCTATTATTACTCTTACTATTATTACTCTTACTAGTATTACTCATACTATTATTACTCTTACTATTATTACTCTTACTATTATTACTCTTACTATTATTACTCTTACTATTATTACTCTTACTAGTATTACTCTTACTAATATTACTCTTACTATTATTACTCTTACTATTATTACTCTTAGTATTATTACTCATACTATTATTACTCTTACTAATATTACTCTTACTATTATTACTCTTACTATTATTACTCTTACCATTATTACTCTTACTATTATTACTCTTACTATTATTACTCTTACTAGTATTACTCTTATTAGTATTCCTCTTACTATTATTACTCTTACTATTATTACTCTTACTATTATTACTCTTACTATTATTACTCTTACTATTATTACTCTTAGTATTATTACTCATACTATTATTACTCTTACTATTATTACTCTTACTATTATTATTCTTAGTATTATTACTCATACTATTATTACTCTTACTATTATTACTCCTACTATTATTACTCTTACTATTATTACTCTTACTATTATTACTCTTACTATTATTACTCTTGCTATTATTACTCTTACTATTATTATTCTTACTATTATTACTCTTACTATTATTACTCTTACTAGTATTACTCTTACTATTATTACTCTTACTATTATTACTCTTACTATTATTACTCTTACTATTATTACTCTTGCTATTATTACTCTTACTATTATTACTCTTACTATTATTACTCTTACTATTATTACTCTTACTATTATTACTCTTACTATTATTACTCTTGCTATTATTACTCTTACTATTATTACTCTTACTTTTATTACTCTTACTATTATTACTCTTACTATTATTACTCTTACTATTATTACTCATACTATTATTACTCTTACTATTATTACTCTTGCTATTATTACTCTTACTATTATTACTCTTACTATTATTACTCTTACTATTATTACTCTTGCTATTATTAATCTTACTATTATTACTCTTACTATTATTACTCTTAGTATTATTGCTCATACTATTATTACTCTTACTATTATTACTCTTACAATTATTACTCTTACTATTATTACTCTTACTATTATTACTCTTACTATTATTACTCTTACTGTTATTACTAGTATTACTCTTACTATTATTACTCTTACTATTATTACTCTTAGTATTATTACTCATACTATTATTACTCTTACTATTATTACTCTTACTATTACTACTCTTACTATTATTACTCTTACTATTATTACTCTTAGTATTATTACTCATACTATTATTACTCTTACTGATATTACTCTTACTATTATTACTCTTACTAGTATTACTGTTACTATTATTATTCTTACCGTTATGTCTCTTACTAGTATTACTATTACTAGTATTACTGTTACTAGTATTAATCTTACTATTTTCATTCTTACTATTATTACTCTTACTAGTATTACTCTTACTATTATTACTCTTACTATTGTTACTCTTACTAGTATTACTCTTACTATTATTACTCTTACTATTATTACTCTTACTATTATTACTCTTACTAGTATTACTGTTACTAGTATTACTCTTACTAGTATTACTGTTACTATTATTACTCTTACTATTATTACTCTTCCTATTATTACTCTTACTATTATTACTCTTACTATTATTACTCTTACTAGTATTACTCTTACTATTATTACTCTTACTATTATTACTCTTCCTATTATTACTCTTACTATTATTACTCTTACTAGTATTACTCATACTATTATTACTCTTACTATTATTACTCTTACTATTATTACTCTTACTATTATTACTCTTACTATTATTACTCTTACTAGTATTACTCTTACTATTATTACTCTTACTATTATTACTCTTACTATTATTACTCTTAGTATTATTACTCATACTATTATTACTCTTACTATTATTACTCTTACTATTATTACTCTTAGTATTATTACTCATACTATTATTACTCTTACTATTATTACTCTTACTATTATTACTCTTAATATTATTACTCTTACTAGTATTACTCTTACTATTATTTCTCTTACTATTATTACTCTTACTAGTATTACTGTTACTATTATTATTCTTACCGTTATGTCTCTTACTAGTATTACTATTACTTGTATTACTCTTACTGTTAATATTCTTACTAGTATTACTATTACTAGTATTACTCTTACTAGTATTAATCTTACTATTTTCATTCTTACTATTATTACTCTTACTAGTATTACTGTTACTAGTATTACTCTTACTATTTTCATTCTTACTAGTATTACTCTTACTAGTATTACTGTTACTAGTATTAATCTTACTATTTTCATTCTTACTATTATTACTCTTACTAGTATTACTCTTACTATTATTACTCTTACTATTGTTACTCTTACTAGTATTACTCTTACTATTATTACTCTTACTATTATTACTCTTACTACTATTACTCATACTATTATTACTCTTACTATTATTACTCTTACTATTATTACTCTTCCTATTATTACTCTTAATATTATTACTCTTACTAGTATTACTCTTACTATTATTACTCTTACTATTATTACTCTTACTAGTATTACTCTTACTATTTTTATTCTTACCTTTATTACTCTTACTAGTATTACTGTTACTAGTATTACTCTTACTATTTTCATTCTTACTATTATTACTCTTACTAGTATTACTGTTACTAGTATTAATCTTACTATTTTCATTCTTACTATTATTACTCTTACTAGTATTACTCTTACTATTATTACTCTTACTATTGTTACTCTTACTAGTATTACTCTTACTTTTATTACTCTTACTATTGTTACTCTTACTACTATTACTCTTACTATTATTACTCTTACTATTATTACTCTTACTATTATTACTCTTCCTATTATTACTCTTACTATTATTACTCTTACTAGTATTACTCTTACTATTATTACTCTTACTACTATTACTCTTACTAGTATTACTCTTACTATTTTTATTCTTACCTTTATTACTCTTACTAGTATTACTGTTACTAGTATTACTCTTACTAGTATTACTCTTACTAGTATTACTCTTACTATTATTACTCTTACTATTATTACTCTTACTATTATTACTCTTACTAGTATTACTCTTACTATTTTTATTCTTACCTTTATTACTCTTACTAGTATTACTGTTACTAGTATTACTCTTACTATTTTCATTCTTACTATTATTACTCTTACTAGTATTACTGTTACTAGTATTAATCTTACTATTTTCATTCTTACTATTATTACTCTTACTAGTATTACTCTTACTATTATTACTCTTACTATTGTTACTCTTACTAGTATTACTCTTACTTTTATTACTCTTACTATTGTTACTCTTACTACTATTACTCTTACTATTATTACTCTTACTATTATTACTCTTACTATTATTACTCTTCCTATTATTACTCTTACTATTATTACTCTTACTAGTATTACTCTTACTATTATTACTCTTACTACTATTACTCTTACTAGTATTACTCTTACTATTTTTATTCTTACCTTTATTACTCTTACTAGTATTACTGTTACTAGTATTACTCTTACTAGTATTACTCTTACTAGTATTACTCTTACTATTATTACCCTTAGTATTATCACCTTACTATTATTACTCTTACTATTATTACTCTTACTACTATTACTCTTACTATTATTACTCTTACTAATATTACTCCTACTATTATTACTCTTACTAATATTACTCTTACTATTATTACTCTTACTATTATTACTCTTACTTATATTACTATTACTATTATTACTATTATTACTCTTAATACTATTACTTCTACTATTATTACTCTTACTAATATTACTCCTACTATTATTACTCTTACTATTATTACCCTTACTATTATTACTCTTACTATTATTACTATTATTACTCTTACTATTATTACTCTTACTACTATTACTCTTACTATTATCACTCCTACTATTATTACTCTTACTACTATTACTCTTACTATTACTATTATTACTCCTACTATTATTACTCTTACTATTATTACTCTTACTACTATTACTCTTACTATTACTATTACTATGACTATTACTACTATTACTCTTACTATTATTACTCTTACTATTATTACTCTTACTACTATTACTCTTACTATTACTATTATTACTCCTACTATTATTACTCTTACTATTATTACTCTTAGTGTTATTACTCTTACTATTATTACTATTACTATTATTACTCTTACTATTATTACTCTTACCTTTATTACTCTTACCATTATTACTCTTACTATCATTACTCTTACTATCATTACTCATACTATTATTACTCTTACTATTATTACTCTTACTATTATTACTCTTACTATTATTACTCTTACTATTATTACTCTTACTATTATTACTCTTACTAGTATTACTCTTACTATTATTACTCTTACTAGTATTACTCTTACTATTATTACTCTTACTATTATTACTCATACTATTATTACTCTTACTATTATTACTCTTACTATTATTACTCTTACTATTATTACTCTTACTAGTATTACTCTTACTATTATTACTCTTAGTATTATTACTCATACTATTATTACTCTTACTATTATTACTCTTACTATTATTACTCTTACTAGAATTACTCTTACTAGTAATACTCTTACTATTATTACTCTTACTATTATTACTCTTACTATTATTACACTTACTATTATTACTCTTAGTATTATTACTCATACTATTATTACTCTTACTATTATTACTCTTACTATTATTACTCTTACTATTATTACTCTTACTATTATTACACTTACAATTATTACTCTTACTATTATTACTCTTACTATTATTACTCTTACTAGTATTACTCTTACTATTATTACTCTTACTATTATTACTCTTACTAGTATTACTCTTACTATTATTACTCTTACTATTATTACTCTTACTAGTATTACTCTTACTATTATTACTCTTACTAGTATTACTCTTACTATTATTACTCTTACTAGTATTACTCTTACTATTATTACTCTTACTATTATTACTCTTACTATTATTACTCTTACTAGTATTACTCTTACTATTATTACTCTTACTATTATTACTCTTACTATTATTACTCTTACTATTATTACTCTTACTATTATTACTCTTACTATTATTACTCTTACTATTATTACTCTTAGTATTATTACTCATACTATTATTACTCTTACTATTATTACTCTTAATATTATTACTCTTACTATTATTACTCTTACTATTATTACTCTTACTAGTATTACTCTTACTATTATTACTCTTACTATTATTACTCTTACTATTATTACTCTTACTAGTATTACTCTTACTATTATTACTCTTACTATTATTACTCTTACTATTATTACTCTTAGTATTATTACTCATACTATTATTACTCTTACTATTATTACTCTTACTATTATTACTCTTACTATTATTACTCTTACTAGTATTACTCTTACTAGTATTACTCTTACTATTATTACTCTTACTATTATTACTCTTACTATTATTATTCTTACTATTATTACTCTTACTATTATTACTCTTACTATTATTACTCATACTATTATTACTCTTACTATTATTACTCTTACTATTATTACTCTTTCTATTATTATTCTTACTATTATTACTCTTACTATTATTACTCTTACTATTATTACTCTTAGTATTATTACTCTTACTATTATTACTCTTACTATTATTACTCTTACTATTATTACTCTTAGTATTATTACTCATACTATTATTACTCTTACTATTATTACTCTTACTATTATTACTCTTACTATTATTACTCTTAGTATTATTACTCCTACTATTATTACTCTTACTATTATTACTCTTAGTGTTATTACTCTTACTATTATTACTATTACTATTATTACTCTTACTATTATTACTCTTACCTTTATTACTCTTACCATTATTACTCTTACTATCATTACTCTTACTATCATTACTCATACTATTATTACTCTTACTATTATTACTCTTACTATTATTACTCTTACTATTATTACTCTTACTATTATTACTCATACTATTATTACTCTTACTATTATTACTCTTACTAGTATTACTCTTACTATTATTACTCTTACTAGTATTACTCTTACTATTATTACTCTTACTATTATTACTCATACTATTATTACTCTTACTATTATTACTCTTACTATTATTACTCTTACTATTATTACTCTTACTAGTATTACTCTTACTATTATTACTCTTAGTATTATTACTCATACTATTATTACTCTTACTATTATTACTCTTACTATTATTACTCTTACTAGAATTACTCTTACTAGTAATACTCTTACTATTATTACTCTTACTATTATTACTCTTACTATTATTACACTTACTATTATTACTCTTAGTATTATTACTCATACTATTATTACTCTTACTATTATTACTCTTACTATTATTACTCTTACTATTATTACTCTTACTATTATTACTCTTACTAGTATTACTCTTACTATTATTACTCTTACTATTATTACTCTTACTAGTATTACTCTTACTATTATTACTCTTACTATTATTACTCTTACTAGTATTACTCTTACTATTATTACTCTTACTAGTATTACTCTTACTATTATTACTCTTACTAGTATTACTCTTACTATTATTACTCTTACTAGTATTACTCTTACTATTATTACTCTTACTATTATTACTCTTACTATTATTACTCTTACTAGTATTACTCTTACTATTATTACTCTTACTATTATTACTCTTACTATTATTACTCTTACTATTATTACTCTTACTATTATTACTCTTACTATTATTACTCTTACTATTATTACTCTTAGTATTATTACTCATACTATTATTACTCTTACTATTATTACTCTTAATATTATTACTCTTACTATTATTACTCTTACTATTATTACTCTTACTAGTATTACTCTTACTATTATTACTCTTACTATTATTACTCTTACTATTATTACTCTTACTAGTATTACTCTTACTATTATTACTCTTACTATTATTACTCTTACTATTATTACTCTTAGTATTATTACTCATACTATTATTACTCTTACTATTATTACTCTTACTATTATTACTCTTACTATTATTACTCTTACTAGTATTACTCTTACTAGTATTACTCTTACTATTATTACTCTTACTATTATTATTCTTACTATTATTACTCTTACTATTATTACTCTTACTATTATTACTCATACTATTATTACTCTTACTATTATTACTCTTACTATTATTACTCTTTCTATTATTATTCTTACTATTATTACTCTTACTATTATTACTCTTACTATTATTACTCTTAGTATTATTACTCTTACTATTATTACTCTTACTATTATTACTCTTACTATTATTACTCTTAGTATTATTACTCATACTATTATTACTCTTACTATTATTACTCTTACTATTATTACTCTTACTATTATTACTCTTAGTATTATTACTCATACTATTATTACTCTTACTATCATTACTCTTACTATTATTACTCTTACTATTATTACTCTTACTATTATTACTCATACTATTATTACTCTTACTAGTATTACTCTTACTATTATTACTCTTACTATTATTACTCTTACTATTATTACTCTTAGTATTATTACTCATACTATTATTACTCTTACTATTATTACTCTTACTATTATTACTCTTACTATTATTACTCTTACTATTATTACTCTTACTATTATTACTCATACTATTATTACTCTTACTATTATTACTCTTACTATTATTACTCTTTCTATTATTATTCTTACTGTCATTACTCTTACTAGTATTACTGTTACTATTATTATTCTTACCGTTATGTCTCTTACTAGTTTTACTCTTACTATTATTACTCTTACTATTATTACTCTTACTAGTATTACTCTTACTATTATTACTCTTACTATTATTACTCTTACTAGTATTGCTCTTACTATTATTACTCTTACTATTATTACTCTTCCTATTATTACTCTTACTATTATTACTCTTACTAGTATTACTCTTACTATTATTACTCTTACTATTATTACTCTTCCTATTATTACTCTTACTATTATTACTCTTACTAGTGTTACTGTTACTATTATTACTCTTACTATTATTACTCTTACTATTATTACTCTTACTATTATTACTCTTACTATTATTACTCTTACTATTATTACTCTTACTATTATTACTCTTACTATTATTACTCTTACTATTATTACTCTTAGTATTATTACTCATACTATTATTACTCTTACTATTATTACTCTTACTATTATTACTCTTACTATTATTACTCTTACTATTATTACTCTTACTAGTATTACTCTTACTATTATTACTCTTACTATTATTACTCTTACTATTATTACCCTTGGTATTATTACTCATACTATTATTACTCTTACTATTATTATTCTTACTATTATTACTCTTACTATTATTACTCTTACTAGAATTACTCTTACTAGTATTACTCTTACTATTATTACTCTTACTATTATTATTCTTACTAGTATTACTCTTACTATTATTACTCTTAGTATTATTACTCATATTATTATTACTCTTACTATTATTACTCTTACTATTATTACTCTTACTATTATTACTCTTACTATTATTACTCTTACTATTATTACTCTTACTATTATTACTCTTACTATTATTACTCTTACTATTATTACTCTTACTATTATTACTCTTACTATTATTACTCTTACTATTATTACTCTTACTATTATTACTCTTACTATTATTACTCTTACTATTATTACTCTTACTAGTATTACTCTTACTATTATTACTCATACTATTATTACTCTTACTATTATTACTCTTACTATTATTACTCTTACTATTACTATTATTACTCTTACTATTATTACTCTTACTAGTATTACTCTTACTATTATTACTCATACTATTATTACTCTTACTATTATTACTCTTACTATTATTACTCTTACTATTATTACTCTTACTAGTATTACTCTTACTATTATTACTCTTACTATTATTACTCTTACTAGTATTACTCTTACTATTATTACTCTTACTATTATTACTCTTCCTATTATTACTCTTACTATTATTACTCTTCCTAGTATTTCTCATATTATTATTACTCTTACTATTATTACTCTTACTATTATTACTCTTACTATTATTACTCTTACTATTATTACTCTTACTAGTATTACTCTTACTATTATTACTCTTACTATTATTACTCTTACTATTATTACTCTTAGTATTATTACTCATACTATTATTACTCTTACTATTATTACTCTTACTATTATTACTCTTACTATTATTACTCTTACTAGTATTACTCTTACTATTATTACTCTTACTATTATTACCCTTACTATTATTACTCTTACTAGTATTACTCTTACTAGTATTACTCTTCCTATTATTACTCTTACTATTATTACTCTTACTATTATTACTCTTACTATTATTACTCTTACTATTATTACTCTTAGTATTACTACTCATACTATTATTACTCTTACTATTATTACTCTTACTATTATTACTCTTACTATTATTACTCTTACTATTATTACTCTTACTATTATTACTCTTACTAGTATTACTCTTACTATTATTACTCTTACTATTATTACTCTTACTAGTATTACTCTTACTATTATTACTCTTACTATTATTACTCTTACTATTATTACTCTTACTATTATCACTCTTACTAGTATTACTCTTACTATTATTACTCTTAGTATTATTACTCATACTATTATTACTCTTACTATTATTACTCTTACTATTATTACTCTTACTGTTATTACTCATACTGTTATTACTCTTACTATTATTACTCTTACTATTATTACTCTTACTAGTATTACTCTTACTATTATTACCCTTACTATTATTACTCTTCCTAGTATTACTCTTACTATTATTACTCTTACTATTATTACTCTTACTAGTATTACTCATACTATTATTACTCTTACTATTATTACTCTTACTATTATTACTCTTACTATTATTACTCTTACTATTATTACTCTTACTAGTATTACTCTTACTAATATTACTCTTACTATTATTACTCTTACTATTATTACTCTTAGTATTATTACTCATACTATTATTACTCTTACTAATATTACTCTTACTATTATTACTCTTACTATTATTACTCTTACTATTATTACTCTTACTATTATTACTCTTACTATTATTACTCTTACTAGTATTACTCTTATTAGTATTCCTCTTACTATTATTACTCTTACTATTATTACTCTTACTATTATTACTCTTACTATTATTACTCTTACTATTATTACTCTTAGTATTATTACTCATACTATTATTACTCTTACTATTATTACTCTTACTATTATTATTCTTAGTATTATTACTCATACTATTATTACTCTTACTATTATTACTCTTACTATTATTACTCCTACTATTATTACTCTTACTATTATTACTCTTACTATTATTACTCTTACTATTATTACTCTTGCTATTATTACTCTTACTATTATTACTCTTACTATTATTACTCTTACTATTATTACTCTTACTAGTATTACTCTTACTATTATTACTCTTACTATTATTACTCTTACTATTATTACTCTTACTATTATTACTCTTGCTATTATTACTCTTACTATTATTACTCTTACTATTATTACTCTTACTATTATTACTCTTACTATTATTACTCTTACTATTATTACTCTTGCTATTATTACTCTTACTATTATTACTCTTACTTTTATTACTCTTACTATTATTACTCTTACTATTATTACTCTTACTATTATTACTCTTACTATTATTACTCATACTATTATTACTCTTACTATTATTACTCTTGCTATTATTACTCTTACTATTATTACTCTTACTATTATTACTCTTACTATTATTACTCTTACTATTATTACTCTTGCTATTATTAATCTTACTATTATTACTCTTACTATTATTACTCTTAGTATTATTGCTCATACTATTATTACTCTTACTATTATTACTCTTACAATTATTACTCTTACTATTATTACTCTTACTATTATTACTCTTACTATTATTACTCTTACTGTTATTACTAGTATTACTCTTACTATTATTACTCTTACTATTATTACTCTTAGTATTATTACTCATACTATTATTACTCTTACTATTATTACTCTTACTATTACTACTCTTACTATTATTACTCTTACTATTATTACTCTTAGTATTATTACTCATACTATTATTACTCTTACTGATATTACTCTTACTATTATTACTCTTACTAGTATTACTGTTACTATTATTATTCTTACCGTTATGTCTCTTACTAGTATTACTATTACTAGTATTACTGTTACTAGTATTAATCTTACTATTTTCATTCTTACTATTATTACTCTTACTAGTATTACTCTTACTATTATTACTCTTACTATTGTTACTCTTACTAGTATTACTCTTACTAGTATTACTCTTACTATTATTACTCTTACTATTATTACTCTTACTATTATTACTCTTACTAGTATTACTGTTACTAGTATTACTCTTACTAGTATTACTGTTACTATTATTACTCTTACTATTATTACTCTTCCTATTATTACTCTTACTATTATTACTCTTACTATTATTACTCTTACTAGTATTACTCTTACTATTATTACTCTTACTATTATTACTCTTCCTATTATTACTCTTACTATTATTACTCTTACTAGTATTACTCATACTATTATTACTCTTACTATTATTACTCTTACTATTATTACTCTTACTATTATTACTCTTACTATTATTACTCTTACTAGTATTACTCTTACTATTATTACTCTTACTATTATTACTCTTACTATTATTACTCTTAGTATTATTACTCATACTATTATTACTCTTACTATTATTACTCTTACTATTATTACTCTTACTATTATTACTCTTACTATTATTACTCTTACTGTTATTACTCTTACTAGTATTACTCTTACTATTATTACTCTTACTATTATTACTCTTACTATTATTACTCTTAGTATTATTACTCATACTATTATTACTCTTACTATTATTACTCTTACTATTATTACTCTTAATATTATTACTCTTACTAGTATTACTCTTACTATTATTACTCTTACTATTATTACTCTTACTAGTATTACTGTTACTATTATTATTCTTACCGTTATGTCTCTTACTAGTATTACTATTACTTGTATTACTCTTACTATTAATATTCTTACTAGTATTACTATTACTAGTATTACTCTTACTAGTATTAATCTTACTATTTTCATTCTTACTATTATTACTCTTACTAGTATTACTGTTACTAGTATTACTCTTACTATTTTCATTCTTACTAGTATTACTCTTACTAGTATTACTGTTACTAGTATTAATCTTACTATTTTCATTCTTACTATTATTACTCTTACTAGTATTACTCTTACTATTATTACTCTTACTATTGTTACTCTTACTAGTATTACTCTTACTATTATTACTCTTACTATTATTACTCTTACTACTATTACTCTTACTATATTACTCTTACTATTATTACTCTTACTATTATTACTCTTCCTATTATTACTCTTAATATTATTACTCTTACTAGTATTACTCTTACTATTATTACTCTTACTATTATTACTCTTACTAGTATTACTCTTACTATTTTTATTCTTACCTTTATTACTCTTACTAGTATTACTGTTACTAGTATTACTCTTACTATTTTCATTCTTACTATTATTACTCTTACTAGTATTACTGTTACTAGTATTAATCTTACTATTTTCATTCTTACTATTATTACTCTTACTAGTATTACTCTTACTATTATTACTCTTACTATTGTTACTCTTACTAGTATTACTCTTACTTTTATTACTCTTACTATTGTTACTCTTACTACTATTACTCTTACTATTATTACTCTTACTATTATTACTCTTACTATTATTACTCTTCCTATTATTACTCTTACTATTATTACTCTTACTAGTATTACTCTTACTATTATTACTCTTACTACTATTACTCTTACTAGTATTACTCTTACTATTTTTATTCTTACCTTTATTACTCTTACTAGTATTACTGTTACTAGTATTACTCTTACTAGTATTACTCTTACTAGTATTACTCTTACTATTATTACTCTTACTATTATTACTCTTACTATTATTACTCTTACTATTATTACTCTTAGTAGTATTACTCTTACTATTATTACTCTTACTATTATTACTCTTACTATTATTACTCTTACTAGTATTACTCTTACTATTATTACTCTTACTAGTATTACTCTTACTATTATTACTCTTACTATTATTACTCTTACTAGTATTACTCTTACTATTTTTATTCTTACTATTATTACTCTTACTAGTATTACTGTTACTAGTATTACTCTTACTAGTATTACTGTTACTAGTATTACTCTTACTAGTATTACTCTTACTATTATTACTCTTACTAGTATTACTGTTACTAGTATTACTCTTACTATTATTACTCTTACTATTATTACTCTTACTATTATTACTCTTACTAGTATTACTCTTACTATTATTACTCTTACTATTATTACTCTTACTAGTATTACTCTTACTATTATTACTCTTACCATTATTACTCTTCCTATTATTACTCTTACTATTATTACTCTTACTAGTATTACTCTTACTAGTAATTACTCTTACTATTATTACTCTTACTATTATTACTCTTACTATTATTACTCTTAGTATTATTACTCATACTTTTATTACTCTTACTATTATTACTCTTACTATTATTACTCTTACTATTATTACTCTTACTAGTATAACTCTTACTTGTATTACTCTTACTATTATTACTCCTACTATTATTACTCTTACTATTATTACTCTTACTATTATTACTCTTACTATTATTACTCTTACTATTATTACTCTTACTATTATTACTCTTACTATTATTACTCTTACTATTATTACTCTTACTATTATTACTCTTACTAGTATTACTCTTACTATTATTACTCTTACTATTATTACCCTTCCTATTATTACTCTTACTATTATTACTCTTACTATTATTACTCTTACTATTATTACTCTTACTATTATTACTCTTACTATTATTACTCTTACTATTATTACTCTTACTAGTATTACTCTTACTATTATTACTCTTACTAGTATTACTCTTACTATTATTACTCTTAGTATTATTACTCTTACTATTATTATTCTTACTATTATTACTCTTACTAGTATTACTCTTACTATTATTACTCTTACTATTATTACTCTTACTATTATTACTCTTACTATTATTACTCTTACTATTATTACTATTACTAGTATTACTCTTACTAGTATTACTCTTACTAGTATTACTCTTACTATTATTACTCTTACTATTATTACTCTTACTAGTATTACTCTTACTAGTATTACTCTTACTATTATTACTCTTACTATTATTACTCTTCCTATTATTACTCTTACTATTATTACTCTTACTAGTATTACTCTTACTATTATTACTCTTAGTATTATTACTCTTACTATTATTACTCTTACTATTATTACTCTTACTACTATTACTCTTAGTATTATTACTCTTACTATTATTACTCTTACTAGTATTACTCTTACTATTATTACTCTTAGTATTATTACTCTTACTATTATTACTCTTACTATTATTACTCTTACTATTATTACTCTTAGTATTATTACTCTTACTATTATTACTCTTACTAGTATTACTCTTACTAGTATTACTCTTACTATTATTACTCTTACTATTATTACTCTTCCTATTATTACTCTTACTATTATTACTCTTACTATTATTACTCTTACTAGTATTACTCTTACTATTATTACACTTACTATTATTACCCTTAGTATTATCACCTTACTATTATTACTCTTACTATTATTACTCTTACTACTATTACTCTTACTATTATTACTCTTACTAATATTACTCCTACTATTATTACTCTTACTAATATTACTCTTACTATTATTACTCTTACTATTATTACTCTTACTTATATTACTATTACTATTATTACTATTATTACTCTTAATACTATTACTTCTACTATTATTACTCTTACTAAATTACTCCTACTATTATTACTCTTACTATTATTACCCTGTACTATTATTACTCTTACTATTATTACTATTATTACTCTTACTATTATTACTCTTACTACTATTACTCTTACTATTATCACTCCTACTATTATTACTCTTACTACTATTACTCTTACTATTACTATTATTACTCCTACTATTATTACTCTTACTATTATTACTCTTACTACTATTACTCTTACTATTACTATTACTATGACTATTACTACTATTACTCTTACTATTATTACTCTTACTATTATTACTCTTACTACTATTACTCTTACTATTACTATATTACTCTACTATTATTACTCTTACTATTATTACTCTTAGTGTTATACTCTTACTATTATTACTATTACTATTATTACTCTTACTATTATTACTCTTACCTTATTACTCTTACCATTATTACTCTTACTATCATTACTCTTACTATCATTACTCATACTATTATTACTCTTACTATTATTACTCTTACTATTATTACTCTTACTATTATTACTCTTACTATTATTACTCATACTATTATTACTCTTACTATTATTACTCTTACTAGTATTACTCTTACTATTATTACTCTTACTATATTACTCTTACTATTATTACTCTTACTATTATTACTCATACTATTATTACTCTTACTATTATTACTCTTACTATTATTACTCTTACTATTATTACTCTTACTAGTATTACTCTTACTATTATTACTCTTATATTATTACTCATACTATTATTACTCTTACTATTATTACTCTTACTATTATTACTCTTACTATTATTACTCTTACTAGTATTACTCTTACTATTATTACTCTTACTATTATTACTCTTACTATTATTACACTTACTATTATTACTCTTATATTATTACTCATACTATTATTACTCTTACTATTATTACTCTTACTATTATTACTCTTACTATTATTACTCTTACTATTATTACACTTACAATTATTACTCTTACTATTATTACTCTTACTATTATTACTCTTACTAGTATTACTCTTACTATTATTACTCTTACTATTATTACTCTTACTAGTATTACTCTTACTATTATTACTCTTACTATTATTACTCTACTAGTATTACTCTTACTATTATTACTCTTACTAGTATTACTCTTACTATTATTACTCTTACTAGTATTACTCTTACTATATTACTCTTACTATTATTACTCTTACTATTATTACTCTTACTAGTATTACTCTTACTATTATTACTCTTACTATTATTACTCTTACTATTATTACTCTTACTATTATTACTCTTACTATTATTACTCTTACTATTATTACTCTTACTATTATTACTCTTAGTATTATTACTCATACTATTATTACTCTTACTATTATTACTCTTAATATTATTACTCTTACTATTATTACTCTTACTATTATTACTCTTACTATTATTACTCTTACTATTATTACTCTTACTATTATTACTCTTACTATTATTACTCTTACTATTATTACTCTTACTATTATTACTCTTACTATTATTACTCTTACTATTATTACTCTTACTATTATTACTCTTACTATTATTACTCTTACTATTATTACTCTTACTATTATTACTCTTACTATTATTACTCTTACTATTATTACTCTTACTATTATTACTCTTACTATTATTACTCTTACTATTATTACTCTTACTATTATTACTCTTACTATTATTACTCTTACTATTATTACTCTTACTATTATTACTCTTACTATTATTACTCTTACTATTATTACTCTTACTATTATTACTCTTACTATTATTACTCTTACTATTATTACTCTTACTATTATTACTCTTACTATTATTACTCTTACTATTATTACTCTTACTATTATTACTCTTACTATTATTACTCTTACTATTATTACTCTTACTATTATTACTCATACTATTATTACTCTTACTATTATTACTCTTACTATTATTACTCTTACTATTATTACTCTTACTATTATTACTCATACTATTATTACTCTTACTATTATTACTCTTACTATTATTACTCTTACTATTATTACTCTTACTATTATTACTCTTACTATTATTACTCTTACTATATTACTCTTACTATTATTACTCTTACTATTATTACTCTTACTATTATTACTCTTACTATTATTACTCATACTATTATTACTCTTACTATTATTACTCTTACTATTATTACTCTTACTATTATTACTCTTACTATTATTACTCTTACTATTATTACTCATACTATTATTACTCGTACTATTAT
>JAUKNK010000056.1:0-97500 GCA_030765055.1 Mantis religiosa
CTGTCATTGGTCATTTATATTTACATTCCATTCCTCAGTACACTAAGACCATCTCCTTTTTTTTATTTATTAACACTGCATGCTCCGTTACATCACAACACTACATACATATACCTAATCATCTTTTCACCTGGCTGACTGCCCGAGAAGAAAGTGAACTACTGCTCTGTTTACAACTGTTTACGACTACACTGTGTTTACAACTGCTCGCTGGTATGTCACGATATCTTAAATATACCTGCATTGATAATTCTAGACTGTTTTCGAACAAACAAGAAACAGAAGGTGCTCTATCAATCAAGATGTCCCTAGAATATTCCATTTATCCCTTTATTTGCTTAGCATGCCCTTTTATCTCTGCGCTATGTTTATCTGCTTAGACAAGTTGTTTATCTCTGCCGGCACCATCCGTCCCTTATAGCTCCCGCGCTGCACTTTCGTAAATAATTGGTTAGATACACTATAAACATATTATTAATACTGCTTTAATTAATGGTGTCAATAAAGACTTTATAAATGAAAATACTTGAAAAATTTAAATATTAAAAAACTGTTAATGATATTTCTACCCTTAGAAAAATAAAAGATGATTATAATTTTAAAAAATTTACTTACCATCCTTGGGTTATAAACATTTTCAATTTTTTTTTAAAGATTTTGGTATAACTTTAGTTCCTCAAAATAAATATAGTATTAAAAATTTATTGCATTTCTCTATAAAAGATAAAATTTCTAATAATAAAAAGTCTGGTATTTATCAGTTTAATGGCTTCAATTGTGATAAAGTTTTTATTGCAAAGACAAAATATAATTTAACTGATAAATCGGCTGTAGCAGATCATTTCTGGTCATTTAACGATGAAATAAATCCAAAAGTTAAATTATTATAATAATTATATTGTCCAATAGATATAATGCTTTGGGTAAATATATTTATTTTAAAAAAACATCGCGTAATAAATTTTGAAATACCGGCAGTCGATTCTGTGTTTAAATTTGTTTTATTTTCAGATTTTGGTAGTACTAACAAGAACATATCAACATCTAGTGTTCGTAACGATGGCAACAGCTTTGTTGTTTCAAATCGCGATCCCGGAGAATTTATAAGAATTATCATTTCGAATAAGATAAGTGAAGTTTTAAGTTACAAATTATTATATTTGTACATATTTATTTGTTTCACTGTTAATAGCTTCATATTTTATGTATACATCACAATATGTTGTAGCTCAAGGCAAAAATATGAACTCCAGGTACTTGTGGGTATTTCATCACATTAGGTATGGGGAAATACTAAACATATTTACAGAATGCATTTATTTCTAACAGGGGTGGCTTCATACAGGCTTCAGGTGCTTATATGCCATGGCACTCTTCTTTACCCAAATGCCTCATATGGAATGATTAAGGTAAGGTACATGTATTCCAACATCTGTCCAGATATAGTTGACTTAGATTAACTGATTGCTAAATAAGAACTCACATGCAAGCAGTCTCACAATCACTTACAAGACTCTGAACATATCAAGAGACCTTATTGATAAAAGTAAAAATGTGTTGTTAAACATGTGTTGTTATGCTTCAAAGAAAAAAATGCATCATGCCCATTAAACCCAAGACCCATGAAAGGTGAACTAGCTTTAAAAGAAAGGTGCTTATTATTACCCATTTTCCTTCGCTAAACATTTTCTATATTATACTACAATATTAATTAACCTATGTAAGTGATTGCTGAACAAAAAAAAACTGAGTAATAAAGGATCAAATGCTGTCGCAAAACCATTATTATGACTGGCGGCGTAGGCGCTAAAAGGGTTCGTGGGAGCGATAACAGACGGATAGTGTATCACAGAGATAAAGAGCCTGCATAAGCACATAAACATAGCGCGGAGATAAAAGGCATAAAGTGAGGTAAATGGAATATTCTGAATATTCTAGTGAAATCTTGATTGTCTTACAGAACATTCAATTTCTTGTTTGTTATAGAATATTTCGGAAATATCTAGTGTTATCAGTAGTGGTATATATAAGAGGCGACACGGTAGTAAAGACAGTTGTAAACAGAGCAATAGTTGTAAACAGAGGTGGGATGAGAGTCATAATTGGAACTGGTGTGTTTAGAACGTGAGCTCTTTGTTGTGGTCAAGGACCTTGGTAGATTGTAATTGTGTATGTGGTGTAATGCTGCTACTGTAAGTGTATTTCTACAGAAATAAAGAACATTTGGAATTTCTGCAACTTAGACATTTAATTTTATGAACCCACAAGGTCACAATACTTAACAGATTTAATCATTAACAAATAATCAAAACTCAGAACTTACCTTGGAATGTTGGGTTTTCTCATAAAATTGACTGCAGTTATCTGAAAAAAAGGTGTATTTTCATACTCTTAATGGGAAATAAGAAGCACAACTTTATTAAATCATTAAAATATTAAAGTAGATATAATTTATACCACTTCAACAAAATATATTTTAAGGAAACAGTAACTGACTTAGATATATAACAATTATCCATATGTTTCCAAAATAATTAGCAAATTCTGACTTGTCCTGTGCAAAACTTTGCAGATACACAATTATGATTCACATGTGGGAGTGCAATGTTAAACCCTTTCACCGATATGGACGTCATATGATGTCCATGTTAAGTGCCGCAGAACTGATATGGACATTTATAGACATCCTCTGCATACATGCATCTAATGCTTATTTAATGCCAATTATTTTAATATTTCTCTTTCCCAATAAATTTAAATTAATTCTGTAAGAGCTATAAGTTTTCCTTTAAAGGGTTCTTTTTGAGCGGTACACCTCAAAACATGGATAAACACACAAGGACATATCTTCAAATTCACGGCAAATCATATTGGTTTCCTTGCAAAATCCCTTTTGAGACATTCAAGACTTTTTTGAAATGGTCGTAATTTCTTTTTTTGCTGTGGGTACTACCCTTTTAGGAACTGTTTTCCTTCAAGTATAAGGGGTGCTGGGGTGTGGATTTCTTGCTCCTAGTATGAAGGGGACTCTGAATCTTATATAGCTCAATTACGCTGTGAGCTATTGCTATGCATATGTTCAGGTAGGTCATTGTCTTGCACCAGTTCAGAGCTCTCCAAATTACTAAACAATTGTATATCGCTATATGCAGCTGGTGTAAAATACTTTTTCATATTATTAACTATTTTGCGTAAAAAGGGATATGCTTTTAGAACCTTCTCTAGTAGATCAATGCCATCCATATCTGACCCTTATTTTCCCAATACTAGAGTAGCTAGCATGCCATCTGTACACTAGTACATGTCTAATGAAGTTTACAAATAACATGCACATTGTCTATTTCTGAATTCTGCTCTTAGGCCCCAAAATTACCCTTAAAGGTCAGGTCTTCCTTCACCCTACTCACATATATATTTACTTCCCCAAACAATGAGAGAAACTAAGTCAGCATTAAAAAATGAAAAATGTTACGCCGAGAGAGAATAAATAACTAAATTACTGAGTGAAAACTACAGCTGCAATAAATCAGTTGTGACATACTCTAAGAGGTACATACTGACGCTGACAGAGAAGTTTTCTTTCTTGTCAGCGTGTGTGTGACACAATATTTATGAGGACTGTTCAATAAAGAATGATCACAATTGTTTTTTGAACACGTACCTTTACTCATCCTCATAATTTTGATGGTCCTTCTCAAAATAGTCTCCCCT
Source organism: Mantis religiosa (assembly GCA_030765055.1). Taxonomy (NCBI): domain Eukaryota; kingdom Metazoa; phylum Arthropoda; class Insecta; order Mantodea; family Mantidae; genus Mantis; species Mantis religiosa. The sequence goes on from JAUKNK010000056.1 coordinate 3,712, forward strand.
GAATGTGATGCACTTGTCCAAGCATTTCTGCCAGTCTTCAAAGACATACTGGAAACCATTTTTTGAGAGATCCTTTGAAATTGCCTCCACAGCCTTCACCATTGCTTCTGATGATGGATAATGCCTCCCACGAAGGTGATTCTTCAAGTTATGGAATAGAAAAAAGTTACATGGGGCTAAATCCGTACTATAGGGAGGATGAGGCATGCACTTCACATTGATTTTTGCAAGATATTCAGCAACAACATTGCCAATATGCGGCAGCACATTATCGTAGTGCAGCAACCAGCCTGCTTCACGGACATGTGGTCTTTTGCACCTGATATGGACTTGCAATGTTTTCAGGACATCCCTGTAGTACTGTCCAGTTACTAATGTATGTGTAGGTACAACATGCTGATAAACCATTCCTGAATATCAAAGAATGAGATGACCATAACTTTCCCAGCAGAAGCAACCACTTTAGCTTTTTTGGGGGTTGGTGATGAAGGAAATTTCCACACTGAGCTTTGCTGTTTGCTCTCAGGATCAAAATGATGTAGCCAAGTTTCATCAGCAGTGATTATGTTTGAAAGAAACTCTGGATCTTCCTCTAACATGAACTTTAACTGCATACACACCTGCATGCGAATGTCCTTTTGTTCATGAATCAACAGTCTTGGAACCCATCGCACACAAACAAGTCTCATGTGTAATGTTCCTGTCACCAACGTGTGGGTGGCATCCGCTGAAATTTTCGGTATTTCAGAAAGTGAACTTAAAGTAATTCGTTGATCCTCTCTCATAATGGCAGCAGCAGTGTTAATTGATTGTCTTCCCTCTTTATACATTTTAAACCACCTTCTAACTGTGCTGTAGGGAAGAACAGACTCTCCATAGGCCTTTACTGAAGATTTGTTGAGAATTTCAAAGCCACATATTGTTCCTCACATGTTACTTCCATGACAGCAGTAGCCGATACTGAAACATGTCTGAACTTGTCTGGTTCTCATAGGAGTACCAACAATGAAACTAGTACGGCATTTTTGTTTCACATTAGGCTAACAGAATATAATAAGATTGAATTTTAGTGCAAAATGTTATGAATGTAAAAAAGATTATGATCATTCTTTATTGAACAGCCCTCGTACAATAATTATTGTGTGGGAGCATAAACTGAACCGTAAAATCTTGAATTAGAAAATATTTTGCTTATGCAGCTAATATATACATATAATTTGTTTGCACACAAGACAATCTACCAGCCTCAAAATTAAACCACCCAAGAACTAGTCTGGAAAATCAAAATTACATTTTTCCTTTTTCTAAATTTAAATTGCCACCAGTGGTGCACAATGGGTCGTTGCATCTGGATTCTCAACCGTTGAGGAGCTAATGCTACCTCCTTTCTTTCCCCACCTAAATTTCACCTGTCACCCTACAAAACCCTTATTCCTGTCATTTTGTGGTTAAGTCGTTTCTAAGACAGGTACACGAATATCACACTTACAGGCTGTCCTCACTTCACACAACCCACAAAGAAGAGGATCTCAGCCTGCCAACAGCACGATGATGGCACAAAACAATGACTCACAAATTAGATGTGTTCAACTCAAAGAATGGCTTTTGTTACAGTGAAACAAAGCAATGAAATTATTCATTTTTAGATGAGTCATATTTATTACACATCTGCTTCACTTTCGTACCTATTTTGAGGACATGTTTGCATTGTTTGCATCTTCTGCTCTTATGCGACTAAAGCTTGATCCAGTGCGAAAGTGAAGCAGATGTGTAATAAATACAACTCCTCTAAAAGTTAATAATTATTTCGCTTCACTGTGGTGTTCCAATACAGTTAGATCTCGATATAAGGCAATGAAATTTCAAGGATCTGTGAATATAATCGATACATTAATGATATTGTAGTTGTGTACTTGCCTTATAAATAAGCTTTTGTTTTGCTGAAATAACTTAAATATGGAAGATACGAGAATGTGTATTTATGAAGAATTTTTACAGCATTTAACAATTTAAATGTCTTATGCTGTTTATTGGGTATCCGTTCTCGGCTCATGCAAGGATGATAATACATTAAAGATCTGTCTAGAACATCAGAAGAATTCAACATGTAAGAACAGCCGGTGGGCAGAGCTTAAAGGAGCACTGGTCAAAACAGGGATGGGGATATTTGGCATGAGAGAGAAAGAAATGTAAAAGGTTTCTGGACAATTATTAAGAATAGGATAGAGGATATTGACAGACAAGTGATGTGGGGAAATCTGATAAGTAAGAAATCACTAAATGTATACCTGGAAATAAAGAGAATGAGGAAGGGAAACATATATATATATATATATATATTATAGACATATGCGATAGATATGAGAGGGAGGGTTTAGCTTGGTTAAGGACAGGAGCCATATTGAGAGGGGGCTCACCAAAGGAGTGCATTCTATGTGGAAAGAAAATAAGCTTAGAACTTTATGTAGTGAAGTGTAAAAAAATTGAAAACTGGAGGAAAAATGCTTACGTTGAAAAGACAAAAATATTGCGACTCTGTGGGTTCGTGAAATGAAAAGTCCAATTGCACCACTCAAAAATGTTCTTTATTTCCAACGACTTACAGTTGAACACTCGCCGGTTACACAGAATTACGTAATGCACACAATTACGATTCAATACTTCGTCCGTTGCAGTTCCACTTGCACTCGCAATTACGTAAACTACTCCGACGTACGTACGCAGTCTGTCCCCTCGCTGGGCGCTCCTCACAGGTGCTCACCAAGAACTGAGTGACTTTCCTCTAGCCCGACGTGTTGCTTATATAGGGTCAGCTGGCCAATCTAGAAGGTTCTGGATTAGATGAAATATCCGGTAAGTTCAAGAACTCAGGTGGAACAGAAAGAGACGGCGCAGTGATGTTTTTTCCAGCCACCCCTCGTTACCGCTATAAGACAAACAGTGGGCGTGGCGAACGCCGACCGTCTCATGCTGCTGTTGCCGGTTCTATAGGGAGTTCCGACGTTCGGGTGACACTGCTCCCTCCTCAAAGCTGGTCGTCCCGAACAGCACCATCGTAGCGTGCCAGGCGATCCAGGTGTACCACCAACATCTTCCCTCGGGAAAACTTCTGGATGCGGTAAACCACGTCGTTAATCCTCTTCACGACCCGGTACGGCCCTTGCCATGGCTGCTGGAGCTTCGGGCAGCGTCCCTTGATCCGGGTAGGACGGTACAACCAAGGTCACCTTGCTGGAACCGTTGGCTGTTGGCTTGCCTGTCAGACCTGGTCTTCATGCGGTCGCTCGCCTTCTGGATGTTTTGTCGAGCCATCTCGTGCATGTCATGGAGATGGTCCACCAAGTTCTCCACATACTCGGTCGCTGGCTGTTTCGCTTCTGGAGGGCTTCCAAAAGCCAGGTCACAAGTGAGGCGTAACTCTCGGCCGAACATAAAGCTGGCTGGCGTCATCCCAGTTGTGTCGTGTGTAGACGAGCGGTAGGCCAGCCAGAATAGTGACACCTTGACGTCCCAGTCTCGCTGATGGCTGGCAACGACCTTCCTCAGGTGTTCCTCTAAGGACTTGATGTATCTTTCGACCATGCCATCCGACTGGGGATGTAGAGGCGTCGTGCGGGTATTGTTCACCCGAAGCCTTTGTAGTGCCTCCTTCATTAGGTTGGACTCAAAGTTGGTACCCTGGTCACTGTGTAGCTCTAACGGCACCCCAAATCGACAGAACACTTGCTCCACGAGGCAGTCTGTGATTGTCTTTGCCTCTTGGTTTGGGATGGCATACATCTCCGGCCACTTGGGGAAGTAGTCCACGACCACCATTAGGTACTTGTTGCGTCGGTCGGAAACTGGGAACGGTCCAGCAATGGCAACGGCGATCCGTTCGAGTGGCGCTCCGACGTTGTACTGCTGCATGCGACCCCGGCTCCTAGTCTGGGGGCCACGACTCGCCACGCACACTTGACACTGACGACACCATCTCTCAGCATATGCTCGGAGTCTCAGCCAGTAGTAGTGCTGCCGTAGTTTGTCAATCGTTCGGTTCGCTCCCAGGTGTCCTCCCGAAGTACCGGCGTGCACTTCCTCCAAGACTTCCGGGATCTTACTCCGGGGAAGTACCAACTGTTCTCTCTGCGTCTTTCCATCAGGTGATTCCCATACCCGGAACAGCACGCCCTCTCTGGTCTTCAACGAGTCCCATTGGGCCCAGAACGACTTCTAGGTGGCGCTCCTCGGTGCGATGTCCTCCCAGGTTGGTCTTGTCCCTACCTCCACTTCCCTCAAAAGTGGCCCCAAGTCTGCGTCCGCCAGCTGCTCCCTCCTCAGGCCTGCGCTATCCCAGCCGTCCGCAGGCACTGCCACAACTACTCGGACTGCTGCGGCACGCTCCTTATCTTTCATTCTTGTACACTGGCCGCACTCTTCTGGACAGGGTCTACGGGACATGGCGTCTGCGTTACCGTGGCTCTTCCCTCTACGATGTTCCGAGGTGAAGTCGTACTCCTGCAGCCTCTGGACCCAACGTGCTGTCTGGCCTTCCAGGTTCTTAAAGCTCAATAGCCAGGTTAGGGCGGAATGGTCAGTCCTCAGGTGGAATGGCTGACCGTACAGGTACTTGTGGAAGTGCTCCAAGGTCTTTACTACCGCCAATAATTCTCGTCGGGTGACGCAGTAGTTCTTCTCTGACTTGGGTAGCATCTTTCTGTAGTAGGCTATCACCCGCTCATGGCCGTCCTGGATCTGCGATAGGACACCTCCAATGCAATGGTCGCTGGCGTCAGTGTCTACAATGAAGGCGCCACCCGGTTGTGGGAAACCCAATATTGGAGCACTGCACAGGGTCTCCTTTAGGTGTTGGAAAGCGTTTTCGGCATCCTCCGTTCACACATAAGGCCGGTGTTCCTCCGTCAGGCGGGTGAGGGGTTTGGCGATGTTAGAGAACCCCTTTATGAAGCGGCGATAATAACTGCATAGCAACAGGAAACTGCGCAATTCTTTCTTATCCTTTGGGCCAGGCCAATCTCTCACAGCCTGTGTCTTCTCCGGGTCTGTGGCCGCTCCGGTTGCTGAGACTATGTGGCCTAAGTAGTTCACTTCCTGGCGGAAGAGCTGGCACTTCTTCGCGTTCAGCTTCAAGTTGGTCGCCTGCAGTCTCTGTAGCACCTTACTCAAATTCTCGCGGTGATCTTGAAAAGTGTTCCCGACGATGATGATTTCGTCCAGGTATAGCAGACAGGCATCATAAGTCAGCCCTCTCATCACTGACTCCATGAGGCGTTGGAAGGTAGCTGGTGCATTGCAGAGGCTAAAGGGCATAACCGTGAACTGCCAGAGCCCTTGGCCTGTCGAGAATGCGGTCTTCTCCTTGTCTCTTGAGTCTAGAGCTACCTGCCAGTAGCCCGACTTCAGGTCCAGGGTCGAGAACTACTGTGCTCCAGCTAGCGTGTCCAGGTTGTCGTCAGTCCGGGGTAAGGGAAAACAGTCCTTCCGGGTGATAGCGTTCAACTTTCTGTAGTCTACGCAGAAGCGCAGCTCGCCATTCTTCTTTGTCACCAAGACTACAGGGGAACACCAAGGGCTGTCAGACTCTTCAATCACTCCCCTTGATCTCATGTCCTCCAGCATGTCTCGTACCGCCCCTTGCTTCGCCAGCGGAACGCGTCTATGTGGTTGCCGAATAGGCCGGGCGTCTCCGGTGTCGATGCGGTGAAGCACTCTGTCCGTGCGGCCGTAGTCACTATCGCCTTGGCTGAAGACGCGCTCGTATCGCCTCAGTAGTTGTCGAACTTTCTCCAACTGTTCTGCGGTCAGGTGGTCGGCCGCCCTCTCCAGTAAGCCTTCCAGCCGGGGCCCCAGGTGTTTCTTCGGCGCCGGCTCCTGTGTCTTGTCGATTGCTGTTACCTCACCACGGGCTCGCACGTTCCCAACTCCGTCCCGGCCTGGAGGTCGTGATCGGTGTCCGTTGGATTTAGCAGTCTCACTGGCACCTCCTCTCGGCACGGCAGCAATGCCCTGGCTACACACAGTCCGTGTACAGGAGTCTTCTGGTCCAGCATCATGTTCCTGGTTCTCCGGCCTTCTAGTGCCGCCGTCACCACCACCTCGCTCCTCACGGGGACAACCACGTCTTCGTTCAAGACGACCCTGCAAATTCCAAGGCGCTCCTCTGGTTGACGGAGTATAACCTCTACTCCTTTGAGCCGCAGGACCTTCTTGCCGATGTCGACAGCCGCCTTGTGGCTCCTGAGGGCATCCAATCCCAGAATCACCTCGTCAGCCACCTTCGCGACGAACACCCACAGACGTACGGTACTCCTTCCCAAGGTCAGCTTCAGCAGGGCCTCCTTTTCCACAGGCAAGGTGTCGCCCGATGCCATGACGAGCTGGTATGGTCGACTCGGCTTCCTTGTCGGCAAACCCTTCGCCACGTCAGGTCTGATGATGGTCACGGCTGCCCCGGTGTCCACCAGCACGCGGCACGGCTTTCCTCGCACCCAACCGTCCGCGATGAGGCTGCAATCCATACGCCGGCTGACGGCGCACAGTGTCACTCGATGGGATGGTGGTGATGGCGCCGACGTGCCCCTCTCCACAACGGCCCTTACTCGTATTCCGGCTGCTCTTCCTGGTGTGGGCAGTCTCTCTGCAGGTGTCCGGGCTGTCCACACCCCCAACACAGGCCACGAACGTACGCAGTCCGTCCACTCGCTGGGCGCTCCTCACAGCTGCTCACCAAGAACTGACTGACTTTCCTCCAGCCCGACGTGTTGCTTATATAGGGTCAGCTGGCCAATCTAGAAGGTTCTGGATTAGATGAAATATCCCGTAGGTTCGAGAACTCAGGTGGAACAGAAAGAGACGGTGCAGGGATGTTTTTTTCCAGCCACCCCTCATTACCACTATAAGAAAAACGAGTGGGCGTGGCGAACGCCGACCGTCTCCTACTGTTGCTGCCGGTTCTATAGGGAGTTCCAACGTTCGGGTGACAATATTAAAGGAGGTGGGAAAATTTGCTGACAAAATCAAAGAGAAATGGTTGAGAAGGACGAGGAAGTAAGAGGTAGAGAAATGGAAGACACAATCAGAACATTAGGTCAAGGTCGTATAAGGGCTAGGATAGAGGTTAATGACCAGGGAGCCAACACCACCATCAGCCTGTAATATAAGCAGCTGACAAATTTGTACCTAGATTAGTATTATAAAACTTGTATTTGAGATTGTAAGATATGTAAGTACAAATAAATATTATTATTATTATTAGATCAGTCTCTACTTAGAAACTGACATAAGTACTTTAACATTGCAATGCTTAATAAACTTAGAAACTGACAAAAATACTTTAACATTATTTAACTTACTATTCATATTATTCTCACCACTGTTTGCTTGCCATGATGTTCGCCCCCTCTCTCTTTCATCATGACCTCTATATCTTCCTCTAGCAAATCTTCCTCTATCCATTTCATCATGACGTCTCCATCTCCCTTTAGGAAATCTCTCTCTATCCATTTCATCATGACCTCTCCATCTTCCTTTAGCAAATCCCTCTCTATCCATTTCATCTTGACCTGTCCATATTCTTTTAACAAATATATCTTTATCCCTTCTTTCTTTATCATGATGATCCAAAACATTATGGATTTTATCATCTTGGTTTTTACGATATTCATCTTTGTTCACAGACCTCCCTCTGCCCCTGTTATAATTCACATGGCTGGAATTAAAATCCATTTCATCTTGACCTGTCCATATTCTTTTAACAAATATATCTTTATCCCTTCTTTCTTTATCATGATGATCCAAAACATTATGGATTTTATCATCTTGGTTTTTACGATATTCATCTTTGTTCACAGACCTCCCTCTGCCCCTGTTATAATTCACATGGCTGGAATTAAAATCCATTTCATCTTGACCTGTCCATATTCTTTTAACAAATATATCTTTATCCCTTCTTTCTTTATCATGATGATCCAAAACATTATGGATTTTATCATCTTGGTTTTTACGATATTCATCTTTGTTCACAGACCTCCCTCTGCCCCTGTTATAATTCACATGGCTGGAATTAAAATCCATTTCATCTTGACCTGTCCATATTCTTTTAACAAATATATCTTTATCCCTTCTTTCTTTATCATGATGATCCAAAACATTATGGATTTTATCATCTTGGTTTTTACGATATTCATCTTTGTTCACAGACCTCCCTCTGCCCCTGTTATAATTCACATGGCTGGAATTAAAATCCATTTCATCTTGACCTGTCCATATTCTTTTAACAAATATATCTTTATCCCTTCTTTCTTTATCATGATGATCCAAAACATTATGGATTTTATCATCTTGGTTTTTACGATATTCATCTTTGTTCACAGACCTCCCTCTGCCCCTGTTATAATTCACATGGCTGGAATTAAAATCCATTTCATCTTGACCTGTCCATATTCTTTTAACAAATATATCTTTATCCCTTCTTTCTTTATCATGATGATCCAAAACATTATGGATTTTATCATCTTGGTTTTTACGATATTCATCTTTGTTCACAGACCTCCCTCTGCCCCTGTTATAATTCACATGGCTGGAATTAAAATCCATTTCATCTTGACCTGTCCATATTCTTTTAACAAATATATCTTTATCCCTTCTTTCTTTATCATGATGATCCAAAACATTATGGATTTTATCATCTTGGTTTTTACGATATTCATCTTTGTTCACAGACCTCCCTCTGCCCCTGTTATAATTCACATGGCTGGAATTAAAATCCATTTCATCTTGACCTGTCCATATTCTTTTAACAAATATATCTTTATCCCTTCTTTCTTTATCATGATGATCCAAAACATTATGGATTTTATCATCTTGGTTTTTACGATATTCATCTTTGTTCACAGACCTCCCTCTGCCCCTGTTATAATTCACATGGCTGGAATTAAAATCCATTTCATCTTGACCTGTCCATATTCTTTTAACAAATATATCTTTATCCCTTCTTTCTTTATCATGATGATCCAAAACATTATGGATTTTATCATCTTGGTTTTTACGATATTCATCTTTGTTCACAGACCTCCCTCTGCCCCTGTTATAATTCACATGGCTGGAATTAAAATCCATTTCATCTTGACCTGTCCATATTCTTTTAACAAATATATCTTTATCCCTTCTTTCTTTATCATGATGATCCAAAACATTATGGATTTTATCATCTTGGTTTTTACGATATTCATCTTTGTTCACAGACCTCCCTCTGCCCCTGTTATAATTCACATGGCTGGAATTAAAATCCATTTCATCTTGACCTGTCCATATTCTTTTAACAAATATATCTTTATCCCTTCTTTCTTTATCATGATGATCCAAAACATTATGGATTTTATCATCTTGGTTTTTACGATATTCATCTTTGTTCACAGACCTCCCTCTGCCCCTGTTATAATTCACTTGGCTGGAATTAAAATCCATTTCATCTTGACCTGTCCATATTCTTTTAACAAATATATCTTTATCCCTTCTTTCTTTATCATGATGATCCAAAACATTATGGATTTTATCATCTTGGTTTTTACGATATTCATCTTTGTTCACAGACCTCCCTCTGCCCCTGTTATAATTCACATGGCTGGAATTAAATTAATCAGACATTAAAATCATGAAACAAAGTTTCTTTAATTAAAGAAAATATGTATAATGCATTTTACAATAACTGCTGCACAATATATGTTATACTAAATAATAAATGCTGCAAGCTTATCAAATGCGAATAACTCTACCACAATACATAAAAATATTATATAATAATTATATATGCATATTACTGTAATAACTCAACCATGATTAATTAGTTATACTTTCTATGTGCATAGCAGAACAATTTATAGTAATCCATGCAGAAGACATGTAGAATGATACACAGAAAGCCTTAGAAAGCTTTACACATCATGTTCAGTTACTTATTTAGAAAACTATATCATATTGGTATTACTTCTGTAGCTCAATAAATCTAAGAAGTAAGTGGTGATTTAAATTATACATATTTTTCCATAAGCCCCTCTGAATCTATGACCTGACAGTGTAAAGGAAGGTTTCTACGGGCCAAACTCAATACTGTGACTTTGCGGGTTTGTAGAATTAAAAGTCTAGTTTGCAGAAATTCAAACTGCTCTTTATTTCAAGTAAAAATACACGATGTACAGTCCTGCCAGTAGCAGAATTACGTAACATATGCAAACATAACCTTCAAGGTCGTCTGCCATACGTCCACTAACAAAAGAATTCACTTTCAAATCACTACACAGCTGCACACACATGATTATCAGTTCTTGAGTCTAGCCCAACTGGCTAGCCGCCGCTCTTTTTATACCTCCACTCATTGTTCTAGAAACTTGTCGATGCTTCAAGGCCTATCATGGTGCAACAAGAACACAATTGAACTATCTCTGTCTCTTTCTCCCTATGCTGGTCACTCTCTGCAAGCAATTAGCGCTAGGCCCACGCGCTGGCCGCAGCTCAACAATGCCTGGCAACAATAGTAATTAAAATAAATTAGCTTGTTTTTCTACATGAGCCATGTGTAGGAACTGGTTTGGAAAGGTGGTACCAGAATGAAAAATGCAATGCCATAGTCAGAATTTGAACTGTGGAACTTTCAGTCCCCATATGATTGCTTGAACCTCTGGGTTACCATAACAACATGCCAGCATGACATTAAATCTTCCAACTGACTTATACTGTGACTTTGTGGGTTTGTAGAATTAAAAGTCCGAGTTGCAGAAATTCAAATTGTTCTTTATTTGTGTCGAAATACACGCAAAGTAGCAGCATTACATCACATACACAGTCACAATCTACCAAGGTCGATAACAATAACAAGCAGCGTTCTGATTACATCTGTTTACAACACTCCTGTTACGTCTGTCCTTACAGCTGTTTACTATTCCACTCTGTTACGACTGACTCTTGGCAAGTCGTCGCCTTCTTAAATATCTCATTGATAGATTTGAGATATTTCTGGAACAAAAAAGAAATCGACTGTTCTGTCAATCAAGATATTACTAGAATTTTCTAAACAGGAAACTTTATCCGTTTTGGCAAGTCCTTTATCTTCCGCTATCTTTAACTGCTTATGCAAGCTCATTATTACCACACTGTCTGCCTATCGGTTGCTTTGTGTAAACAAGCTGCACGAACCCTTTTTGTGCATATGCCGCCAGTTGTAAAAAGGGATTCTCAACAATATGTTCCCCAGTAAATCATTAGCAGATCTCATATACACTGAGATACATACCTTAATAGCCACTTACAATGCTGTATTAGTTCAAGGCCCTGGCTTCGTAGTACAGACCACCTAGAGGTTAGTTAATGGAAATTAATTGTTCTTCCACACCAGCCTTGTACGGAAAGGTACAGTCAGACTGAAATTTCAATGCCATAGCTGTGATTTGAAACATGTATCGGGTTGCTCTAACACTGAGCTACCATGGAAACATGCCTGTATGACATGAACTTCTCCAAATAATTCACATTTTGCCCTGGTAAACCATTAGAAGGGCAACAATTATAAAACGTAAGTCAATACTGGAAAGAAGTTTGGATCCCTTGTTGTTTTTAGGATATAAACATTTTATAAAGATATGTATACCTTTTGGATATTTACGTATAATGATTGTACCTGTAAATAACATAGCAGTTAGGTTGTTCTATGTGGTCTAAAGATGTCATGTTAGCCTGTGGTTCCCAAAGGTTGCAGCTTTAAACCCAGTGGAGACCAATGGATTTTGTGGGTTGAGCCGACCGCTCCCTACTTTGCCGGCCGGGCACACCGGTAGGGGGTCGCCATGTTTCCTGTTTTAGGCGCTTGCTGGCATTGGGGTGCTTGAGCCGAGCCTTGCTCATGAGTGGCTCGGAACCCTTGAGTTAATTCGGCATAAAGTGGGCTCTCCAGCAGCAAGTGGTGAGTGGTCCTCTCCTACCATGGTATAATTTTGTATAAATGTGCTTCTTGTTTCTGGCCTGGGGCCTGTGCTCATAAATTCAGAACTGTTGGGAATTTAATATCTGAGGCACTAAACTCCTGGTTAAGGTAGGGATAAAGAGATATATTTATATCAGCCTGTATGTCATGATGGTGTAAAATAAATTATACTTAGAACAGACCCACAAATATTTAGTTAGGCATTTCTGAAAGGGACACTCCTTCACCAAGTGTTAGATGTTGCTGCATATCTTCCTCATTTTCTACATCGGTACCCCGTTATCTACCTGTATTCCAGTTTAATATGTTTAAGTTTGCACTTTTCCCTCGGATGGAGGGAACGGCACAGGGTGTAAAATTCCTTAGCATGACTTCAGAATGGAAGCGAAGCTGCTGGCCCCATGTTGTAGATTCATCGCAAATAAAAGAACCTCAAGCTGCTAAACAGGCCTGTGAGCAAAATTATGTGGTCTGTCATGCCCAATATAGCACGAGGTGCTAAGAATTATAGTAGCTAAAGGAGCATCCATAAAGAAAGATAGAATAAAAGAACTCAATAGCAATGAGATATGCTCTTTCTGTTCAAAATAGAATGGCTATAACATTCAGTTTATTGGATACTGAAAATTCATTCATCTGCCTTAGATACCTTTGATCATGGTCTCAAATGCCAAATAAATGCTTTCAATTATTATTGCTCCTCCAGAATTTTAAACTTTACTAGAGAGACTTACCATACAATTCCTTACAGGTATTGTTTGAAATATCAACCATGCTAGAGTGCATGCTAGAGTGTACAACAATGCACTATTAGCTAACTTACACAATTAAGCTTACAGTGGTTTGGCACACTACCTCCATGGCTATAATAATCCTAGCATGCAGGTGCATGCAAGTATATACCAGAGTCCATAGTCTAGGCTCTATCCATACCCCTAGAAGTCTATTGATGTCCTGGTATCATGTCTGGTGACTGAGCTGGCTATGGATCTGGACCATCATGATTAATCCATCGTCTTTCAAACTGTACATCAATGTGCTTCCTAACAATGAGCGCACAGTGTGCTGGTGCACTATTACTATGTTGAAACCAAGTAAGCTGATGAATGTTCAGCAGCACACCTGCTATACCGTTCGCAAAAGTTAAAGGCATATGAACGCTGGCCAATGCTCAAGCGAAGCGCTGTTGCCAAGCGTAGCACGTGTACTGGCAGATAATAGCAGTTTTACCCGCCAGCAAAGATTTTGGTTATTCTTCGCCTAATTAAAGAACATATTAAATATTTTAGTTAATTGATGGAAATTAATCATTTCTCCACACTAGCCGTATTTAGACTAAGGCATGGCATTGAATTTTTCATGTTGACTCTATCCATCATATTAAATATTCCTAAAACATTAAGATCTTACCTTGACACATGTTACAGCAGTGGAACAGCAAGCACAATTTCCTATCCAGTAATTCATGAACCTTTCCCGCAGTTTGAAACACAGGTATGTTCCCTTTTTTTAAGGATGAAGCTGCTTCAACACAAATTTGTGACACTGTGTACACTACCTACACCACAAGGTTCGAGTTAATTGCTGGGATTTTGAAAAATCTACAGTTGCCCTATATCCTGGATTGGAGAGCTTTCGTAAAAACTTGTTCATATTAAATATAATTTTTCTGCCCTGAGAATGAATCACTTCACGTTTGTTGATCAAAGTATCACTTGCCCCAGCTTTGAGGGACATGTTTACACACTCGGATCACAAACACTGGAAAAAAGATATGTGTATAATATTAATTTAATATAATATTAACAATATTTCAGCTCGATTTCAACACAGGACATAACGATACCATTCACTTTAACAAAACAACACCTCTACTCTGAAAACGAACTGAAAATGAACTCTGTTTCAAACTACGTGACTTCTGTTTTCATAGTAGGTGCATTATTTCTTTATGCCTGAGATATTGTGAGGAAAGAATGGTGTTGTTTTTCAGGCTTATCTGTGTTGAATGGATGGATGTTGGGTAACCACAACCAGATAAAAGGGGCATCGCTCACGTTAATAGTATCGTAGAGACAGAATTTTTGTATGGTCATGATCAGAAAATAAAATTCTTTCTTATTATAAGATTGGCATCTGTAATTTTCAAATATTTATCCGTAACATTTAGCCATAACATGTGAAGATAAAATGTGCATTACTTGTGTTCTAAGTATCGTAGAGACAGGATTTTTGTATGGCCATGATTATAAATAAAATTATTTCTTATTATAATATTGGCATCTGTAATATTCTAATATCTAACGGTAACATTTACCCATACCCATGTGAAGATAAAATGTGCATTGCTCGTGTTCTAAGTATTGTAGAGACAGGATTTTTGGACGGTCATGATCAGAAAATGAAATTCTTTCTTATTATAAGATTGGCATATATAATATTCAAATATTTATCCGTAACATTAAACCAAAGCCGTGTGAAGATAAAAAGTGCATTGCTTGCATTATAAGTATCACAGAGACAGGACTTTTGTACGGACATGATCAGAAAATAAAGTTCTTTCTTATTATAAGATTGGTACCTGTAATATTCAAATATTTATCCGTAACATTTAACCACAGCTGTGTGAAGATAAAACGTGCATTGCTCGTGTTCTAAGTGTCGTAGAGACAGGATTTTTGTACGGTCATGGTCAGAAAATAAAATTCTTTCTTATTATAAGATAGGCATCTGTCATTTTTGAAACACTTATCTGAGTGTAGTTAATTAATATAATGTTCTCAGTTCAGGTGCATGAGATGCATGTACCACATTCGGCAGTGCTTGTAGGAGGAGCAAGCTTAGAATTGGCTAGAGTCTGCAGTACGTTCTGCCTCCATATGTCTTTAACTTTTGCGAAGATTATAGGAGCTGTGGGAGGAACATTTTGTACATGACTACATTCATGGTATCAAGAAGTACTGATGCCCAATCACACTACCTGCCCATACATTCAAAGCAAATTCTGTTGATAAGATTGACACACAAGTGTGTGCATTTTGGTAATCCCATACATGGCTGTTCTTGTTGGTGTACATACCCTCTATTTTAAACCTGGCTTCATTTATAAGCAACACTAAAGTAAGAAAATTGTATTTTTCTGCTCAATTTGCAAACTCCAGTCCAAATTTAGTTTTTTGTTTTAATTTATGTGTTCTTTTCAACCACAGTGGTTCTGAGCATCCCATTCTATATTGGGCATGAAAGACAGCTTAATTTTGCAGACGTCTCTTCATCAGGCTTGAAGTTTTAGATGCCATAAATCCACAAAATGGGACCAACAATTTTACTTCCCTTCTGAAGGAAGACATGATAAGGAATTTACCCCCATTAAAATCCATTGCGCTTTGCCGAGTTTGAACCCGCAACTTGAGAAACCATATACTATTATATTATCCCGAGACCATGGAGGACAGCTCCACTCCAACGTCTGCTGGATGCAATGACTGCACCTTTCATGGATGAAACAGGTGCAATTGTTCATGTATGACTCTGAATAGAGTAATAGTTATGTGTTTTGAGCTCGTGCAATGTGCCGACCACTAGAAACAGAATTATTATCAATTATGTGTAACTCATTCTCTTTCCTGATTGGGTGCTCTGGTATATCTTACATGGCCAGTATCTTCCCTTCTAACATTGAAGGATTCAATTGGTTGTAGACCCCTAAGTACTGTCGCCGAGGCATTGTTATACCGCTAGGGCAAACTGCAGCTGGCACGTGGGCGAGCGCTGAACATTTGCTGAGAAAGAGAGAGAGAGAGAAAGCCTGGAATTTCCCGCTGCATCGTGATTGTTATAGAATGTATGACTGAGTTCTAGAATAATGGCTGGAGGTATAAAAGCCTGCAGTATGAAAGCTGCAGTCAGTTGCTAGTGAACAGTGAATTGTGAGTTGCAGTTGTGCTGTGTGTGAGTTGTGTGGAGGAAAACTGAACTGTACCGCAGTAGAATCCTTTATTTGTTTACGTGCAGTGGAGCCTTGAGTCGACCTTGAAGACTGTTGTGGTGTATGTTACATATGTTACATCATTTCGCTGTTGTAAGGGGTGTACAAAGCATCTGTGCTTGCTGTCAGTACAGGAAAAACTCAGCATTGCATTAGTGTGCTATTCTTCCATTGCAAACACTGAACGCATACAGCATATTGGCCAGCTCTTCATCAATAAAACTATCCATACTATTGTGAACTGCTGTTAATGTACATCTAACACTGCCAGTAAAACAAAGCCAACCACAGCAAATGGAAACAACTGTTTACAAACAAGACTGTTAATACTGCATACTGGTAACATCTGCACTGGTGTGCAGTATTTTCAGTACAATGGCATAAGAAATCAAATATAATGGAATCACTCTGTAACGAATCGCCATAAACTGTGGGCAAAATACTCAGAGGATATCCCAGATGAACCTCTGAAAATTTGTCTTTGGAGTTCTTGTTCACCCTTACACAAATTTAATAAAAACTGTTTTAATAAACAATATTCAATACATTACCAAACATAAGATTAAAAGGCACTTTAAAATACCTTGATGTTCTATTGTCTCTTTCCCTATTTTCTTCATACGATTTGTAATTAGTTTTCACTGTTGAAGCTGCTCCTTCCAAAGTCTGCTGCCACTCTAAAACAAAAATGATAAAATGATGAAGCCAAGTTAGCAACTTTAAAATGGTTTCACATTTGCAATGTTTTGCATAAAGAAGCACTTTATTTTTCATCATTAAAAATGTCCAAGGAGATAATGATCACTGGAATGAATTGAAATATGTCCAGGAATAGATGCCAAGCCTGAAATTCTACTTTGGCAGAAAAGGTTATTGCACTATTGATTACCAAATTTTGGGTAGAATGCAATGCTTCCTCTATGCATGTGATAAAGATAGTAACAAGTTCAAACTGCATAAAGGGACATTAAAACCTATATAAGGCACAAAAGCAACATATCCACTTTAGTCTGTCGCCTTGAGTATGATGTAACAGTACATGTAGCAATCCTTATTTTCAATCAGAGTTAAGCAACCAGCAAATATATGATGCTGATTCTGCATCTGTCTTGCTTACTCTATGTTAAATTCTTTAACAACAACATTATGAAACCTTCAAAATCTGCCAGTAATGCTGAAAGTGGTCAATATTTCCTTGGTTCTCTCTGAAAGCAAGGTGCACCAAAAGGATATGCACATGTACTGAATGGTAGCCATGTCAACATTCAGGGAACTAGTAACTTATCAATAAAATAGGTGAATAATAGCTGTATAAAATGCATGTAAAATAACTCTTTCTTGGGTAAATACAAGGGCTGTTCAATAAAGAATGGTCAAAATTTTTTGCACTAAAATTCAGTCTTATTATATTCTGTTAGCTTAATGTGAAACAAACACGCCATAGTAGTTTCATTGTTGGTACTCCTGATTCCCACTTGTGAGAACCAGGCACGTTAGACATGTTCAGTATCGCCTACTGCTGCAATGGAGATAACACGCGAGGAACAGTATGTGGCTTTGAAATTCTGCTTTCGTCTCAACAAATCCTCAGTTGAGGCCTATACAATAATACAGGAGGCCTATGGAGAGTCTGTTCTTCCCTACAGCACAGCTCGAAGGCGGTTTAAAATGTTTAAAGAGCGGAGACAATCAATTTCCAAGGAAGGTGGACCCGGTGCTCTTAAGGAGGAAAACATCATAACTGCTGCTGCCATTGTGAGAGAGCGTGGACAAATTACCTTAAGATCACTTTCTGAAATGCTGAACATTTCATTGGGTGCCACATTACACACGAGACGTGTTTGTGTGCGATGGGTTCCAAGACTGTTGATTCCTGAACAAAAGGACATTCGCATACAGGTCTGCATTCAGTTAAAGTTGATGTTAATGGAAAGTCCAGAGTTTCTTTCAAACGTAGTAATCATCACTGCTGATGAAACTTTGCTACATCATATTGATCCTGAGAGCACACAGCAAAGCTCAGTTTGGAAATCTCCTTCATCACCAACCCCCAGAAAGGCAGAAGTGGTTGCTTCTGCTAGGAAAGTTATGGTCATCTCATTCTTTGATATTCATGGAATGGTTAATCAGCATGTTGTAACTGCACACACATCAGTAACTGCACAGTACTACAGGGACGTACTGAAAAAATTGCAAGTCCATATAAGGCGCAAAAGACCACATTTCTGTAAAGCAGGCTGGATGCTGCACCACGATAATGCACGGCTGCATATTGCCAATGTTGTTGCTGAATATCTTGCGAAAATCAACATGAAGTGCATGCCTCACCCTCCCTATAGTCCGCATTTAGCTCCAAGTGACTTTTTTCTATTCCCTAACTTGAAGAAACACCTTCGTGGGAGGCATTATCCATCATCAGTAGCAGTTGTTAAGGCTGCATAGGCGATTTTGATGGATCTCTCAAAAAATGGTTTCCAGCATGTCTTTGAAGACTGGCAGAAACCCTGGGACAAGTGCAGCGCATTCAGCGGAGACTATTTTGACAAGGACCAGCAAAATTATGAGGATGAGTAAAGGTACATTGTCAAAACAAAATTGTGATCATTCTTTATTGAACAGCCCTTGAAGTAAAGTTCAAAATCATATTCATTTCCATAACAAAATGCAGAAAATAGCCAAGCCATAAACATGGTTCAGAGTACACTTTATCCCAAAGTGCACATTTGTTGTCATTAGAACCACAGTAGACCACGAGAGGAGAGAAAGAGTAATAATAATAATAATAATAATAATAATAATAATAATAATAATAATAATAATAATAATAATAATAATAATAATAATAATAATAATAATAATAATAATAATAATAATAATAATAATAATAATAATAATAATAATAATAATAATAATAATAATAATAATAATAATAATAATAATAATAATAATAATAATAATAATAATAATAATAATAATAATAATAATAATAATAATAATAATAATAATAATAATAATAATAATAATAATAATAATAATAATAATAATAATAATAATAATAATAATAATAATAATAATAATAATAATAATAATAATAATAATAATAATAATAATAATAATAATAATAATAATAATAATAATAATAATAATAATAATAATAATAATAATAATAATAATAATAATAATAATAATAATAATAATAATAATAATAATAATAATAGTAGTAATAATAATAATAATAATAATAATAATAATAATAATAATAATGATAATAATAATAATGATAATAATAATAATATTAATAATAATAATAATAATAATAATAATAATAATAATAATAATAATAATAATAATAATAATAATAATAATAATAATAATAATAATAATAATAATAATAATAATAATAATAATAATAATAATAATAATAATAATAATAATAATAATAATAATAATAATAATAATAATAATAATAATAATAATAATAATAATAATAATAATAATAATAATAATAATAATAATAATAATAATAATAATAATAATAATAATAATAATAATAATAATAATAATAATAATAATAATAGTAATAATAATAGGATGTGTTAATAAATTATTTTTTTAATTAACGTCCATTAACAGTTTAGGTCATATCGGATGATGAATGAAATGGTGAAGCTCAAATGAGCTCAGAATCTATACAGCTTAGAGTTAGCCAATGTTCATCTTACAGGAAAAGGAAAACCCTGGAAACTCACCCTGATCAAGTTTTTAATTTGGAATCTCTTGAA
Organism: Mantis religiosa; assembly: GCA_030765055.1. Lineage (NCBI taxonomy): Eukaryota > Metazoa > Arthropoda > Insecta > Mantodea > Mantidae > Mantis > Mantis religiosa. The sequence continues at coordinate 23,456 of JAUKNK010000056.1, forward strand.
CATGTATGATTTTCATTACTATTATATCATCATTTATTTGAATGTATTCCTCAAATTATTCTTGGAAAACTTATTTTTCTATGTATTTCCTGATATTTTGAGATAAAAAGTTGCAGTAGTTTCATCACACATTTCATTGAAGATACATAATAATAGAGGAAACCAGCTCCTTATTCAGATGTTTAAAAGCAGGTTGCTATATGCTGATGTAGAGGTTCATAACCTTTCTATGATATCACGAAAAACAATGGAAAGATAACAAGGCATTGAAAACTGAAACCAAAATTCAATGGATATCTTGCTGATGCAGAAAAAAAGCTTCATTTGAAATAAATTTTATGTTTTAAAGGGCTACACATTGGTTGTGTATTTCTTCTGTAGTAGTATCTCTTATAGCTTATCAGTTATATACTAGGGGCATTAAAAAATGATTGGTACTACATTACAGGTATTCCCCACCAATGTCTATGCACTTGTTCCATCGTTCTGGCAGCTTCCGTATTTGCGTAGCAAGCCATTCTTTGGTGGTACCCCGTGTTACTGATGGACAATTGCAAGAATTTCGACATCGTTGGTGGACTTCTTACACCGCATGACCTCTTTCATCGAGTTGAATTGAGCATAGTCACTAGGAGTCAAATCAGGTGAATATAGAGGATGTGGCAGCACAGTAAACCCTAGTGTATGAATGGTGGTCTGGTCTGTCGACTAGCATGTAGTCGTACATTCTCATGCTGAAGAAGAATACCACAGCCCAATTTTTGATGGCAGCATTGTTGAATGCATCGGCAGAGTTGTTGCAGTGAATTGCAGTACCACTTGGGACGGAGCCAATCCACCAGCAGTATCTGTTTCTGATCCCAGAACTCAATTGCCATGTGTTTCCGAATGAGTAGTCCTGGCAGTGACTTCTTGGGATGAGGGCTCGCAGCATGTTTCCACTCCATTAACTGGCGTTTCTTTTCAGTAGTCTCATGGAAAAGCCAGGATTCATTGACAGTGGCCAGTTTTGCAAAGAATTCCTCTGGATCTGCACTATACTGTTGCAAAAACTATTGGCATACCTCCACATGCTTCTGTTTCTGTGCACTGGTGAGGGTATGTGTACCCATTGTGCACACACCCTTTTCATCATCAAATCTTCATGGATTATTGTGTGGAGGTTTCCCCGTGATAGACCTCATGCCTGCACTAATTCATCAAATGTGACTGGCATGTTCTTCAGCATCAGGTCATTGACATGCTGGATATTGTTTGGTTTGCGTGCAGTTGCTGGACGCTCAATGTTTTTGTGTTTTTCAGCACAGTGCTTTCCACTTTTGAATTCGGACACCCAACGAAACATGGACCTATGACTTGGTGCAGACCCCCACATATGGCCACTAACCTCCTGTGGATGTCTGAAGCAGTCAGTCCTTCCCTCCAGGGAAACCACCCAGTCCACCTTTGCCCATGCTTGTCTGCTTTTATGTTGTTTCACTGTTGTCCACAAGCGTACTCACAAGGCAGTACAATTGCTGCTCCAGTGCACTATCTATGGGAAGTAGCAACATTATCTGATGGCAGTAGACAGTACTATTGCCTATCTTCACCCATACATCAACACATATTTTAAACTGCTACTTTGCAAAAGTTATTGGGGGAGTGCCAATCTTTATTGGATGAATTAAATAAAATAATAATCCCTTTTTGCCTGATCACTATGTTCTCTAGTCGCATACCATGGAGGAGTGATGATGGGGCAGCAGGAGTCACCATACAAACTCTAAGGCATCTATTTGGCCTTTTTAGCAATGCCACCTGGAAACATCAGCATAGCTACTTAACATCACGAGGCTCAGTGCACTCTGAACCATACCTTTCCCAGCAGGAAAACAACCCACACTGGTATCAGGGATGTTCATGATGTTGATATATATAAGGGCGTTCAACTACGGCGGTCATCAGCACCCTTTAAAAAACTAGTCATGGCAAAAGCCAGATATAAAACTTTCTAAAAACTATGGGATTAAACCTGTCTTCCTCATACCAGAGTAAGGCGCATTAGCACTGTACGATGGGGATGGTCGAAGTTATACACAATTGTACAAAATTCCCTCTGAATGAAGAGACATAACAGACTATTCACAAAAAATTCAACATATACAATTTTATTTCATGTAAATATCTTAAATACAAGTGTTGCAATAAAAATCATGAGCCATCATGGGAATTTTTTTTCAATATATATGATGGCTCATGATTTTTATTGCAACACTTGAATTTAAGATATTTACATGAAATAAAATTGTATATGTTGAATTTTTTGTGAATAGTCTGTTATGTCTCTTCATTCAGAGGGAATTTTGTACAATTGTGTATAACTTTGACCATCCCCATCGTACAGTGCTAATGCGCCTTACTCTGGTATGAGGAAGACAGGTTTAATCCCATAGTTTTTAGAAAGTTTTATATCTGGCTTTTGCCATGACTAGTTTTTTAAAGGGTGCTGATGACCGCCGTAGTTGAGCGCCCTTATATATATCAACATCATGAACATCCCTGATACCAGTGTGGGTTGTTTTCCTGCTGGGAAAGGTATGGTTCAGAGTGCACTGAGCCTCGTGATGTTAAGTAGCTATGCTGATGTTTCCAGGTGGCATTGCTAAAAAGGCCAAATAGATGCCTTAGAGTTTGTATGGTGACTCCTGCTGCCCCATCATCACTCCTCCATGGTATGCGACTAGAGAACGTATATATTGAAAAAAATTTCCCATATGTATACTCTAGTTTTGAGCTGAGGTGACTTTCTTGAAAATCGTGTCGCACTCTAGAATATGTGAACTAAAATACCATGTTGGCATGTAAGCACACACATCTCCCCGCTCCCCCCCCCCACACACACACACATGAACCCAAACCAGAAACAGAACCCAAACTTCAAGTTCATCAAGATACCAACAGAGACGCAACTATCACCTCCACGGAGTTCACCAAACCAACGTCCATTAGTCGACAATAGCTGATGATGTTAGGAAGGTCCTAACGAAATGATTCTAGGTAAAAACTAGCAATAAATGGAGCATTGAGTACTAGTTTGACTCAAAATTATATTAATTTTGTGCATCATTGTATCATAGTCCTTACACATTGGAATTAAAGTGTGGTTAATGTATACTCTTTAAGAGACTTTAAAATGGGTGTTCATTGTGTCATATATAGATGAACTATTCATTAGCTGGTTAAGGTGCACATTAACGCCGTAGAATTAAGTTGGTATGGAATGACGTCACGGAAACAAGTTGTTGCCAACTGCGGAGTTCAGAAATACGCGAATACAGAGAAACGTTGCCAATACATTGTCTTTTTATTATAAACTAGTGATACTGTAATGGGAATACTGCTTAATATGCTGATCAACATCATTATTATTCATACGTGAATACAGGCAAACATTTTCCTGGAAAGCATGCTTTGGATGTTGGCAACGAGTCATGACGTTAGGCCTGCTATATTACTACGCCGTTAAAGTGTACCGTTATCCCACAGCCTCTCATTAAAACCTTGGTCCAGCGGTATAGGTGCATTATGACGGCGTACAGTTATGTTGGTATAGAATGACGGCATGGAAACAAGTTGCCAACAGCGGAGCACTGATATACACAAATACAGAGAAACGTTGCCAACACATTTCCTTTTTCTTATTATAAACTAGTGATACTTTAATGGGAATACTGCCTAGTAAGTCTATATTATCATAATTAGTATTCTTGTTCAACTGGCGATGCTCTAATGCGTAAGGGAACTAGCAATGTATACTGATGATAGATAATAATAGTAATTATATCAATAACAACCAATTTTCCATCATTGTTATCGTGAAGCTGTCGAGATCCACTGCCACAGTTGCCTTACGTATTACAGTATCGCTAGTTTGGTTACGTAGTGTTGGAATTTTCCGCAATAGCATGCTCTGAATGTTGGCAATGCTTGAGCTATGATGCCAGGGTCACCATATTCGTCCGCCGTCCTAATGCATCTTTACCAGTCAAGCTTTTAGGTAAAAAGAACACTGCAGTTATTACACTTTCCGTTAATATCTACATTTCCACTTTTTTAATTTTGCAAATGAGATGAACGTTGGCTGTATATCGTGTGGACATGACAGTGTATTAAAATTATGTTTACAAAAGGGAGATATAATTTACATAGGTATGCCCCCCTTAAAGAGAGCAGAAATTCCTAAAAAGCACCGATACATGGATGTTCTTTCACTGAAAACCATTCAATTGCACACGCGTTACAAAATAATTGCACATCTGTTATTGATTTCTAGAACAACTATTTATTTATAGCTATGTACATTAAGGTTCATCGATGTGATTAGATATAAATTGGATGTAAAAACATATATACAGACAAAATGTTACAACCAATAGACATTTGCAACAATGTGCATTGCTAATGTGATAAATTTCATTATTTGACTATCCTCACATATGGATATATGTTTAATACTTATTTACCTATTTATCTGCTTATTTATTTTAAAGGATTAGGAGAAAAAAAAAATATAATTTACACATGTAACAAATATACTTTCACTTATTTTTAATCTGAAGCAAGAAATTCACACTGCCTATGTCACTATTTGACTGTTCTCACATATAATATTCATTTATTTACATAGAAAATGAAGCTAGCTACAGTGAAGCAATGAATATTATACAAATATAACAATTTGTAACAAATATACTCATATATAGAGTCAACATGAATAATTCAATGCCATGCCGGGATTTGAACAACAGATCTCCTGGTTTCTGTTCAGTTGCTCTAACACATTGAGTACCATGGCCAACTTGCCGTCCTGACATTAATTTCTCCATTTGACTCGTATATTTCCCCGGTAAACCACTAGGGGCTCTCGCATTCGAGGTACACCATTTGTGGCGACTTACTATCGTAAGAACTTGATTCCCAGGCCTCATCATTTAACTGTTATTATTTTAATTAATTGATGGAAATTAATCATTTCTTCACACAAGCCGTATATAGGCTAATATTTTTTATAGAGTCAACATGAAAAATTCAATTCCATGGTCGGTCTTTGAACCATGGATCTCTTGGTTTCTGTCTAGCTGCTCTACCCCATTGAGCTACCATGGCCAACGTGCTCTCCTGACATTAAATTCTCCATTTGACTTGTATATTTCCCTGGTAGACCACTAGGGGCTCTCGCATTCGAGATACACCATTTGTGACGGCTTACTATCGTAAGAACTTGAGTCCCAGGCTTAATCATTTAACTCTTATTATTTTAGTTAATTGATGAAAATTAATCATTTCTTCACACTAGCCGTATATAGGCTAAGATCTTTGATAGAGTCAACATGAAGAATTCAATGCCATGGTCGGGATTTGAACCACAGATCTCTTGGTTTCTGTCCAGCTGCTCTAACCCATTGAGCTACTATGGCCAACGTGCTGTCCTGACATTAAATTCTCCATTTGACTCATATATTTACCTGGTAGACCACTAGGGGCTCTCGCCTAGTTGAATTTTTCATGTTGGCTCTATCAAAGATCTTAGCCTATATACGGGTAGTGTGAAGAAATGATTAATTTGTGTCAATTAACTAAAATATACTCATATCGATAATTATATAAAAAATAAAAGTTTTAACCTTTTTCCACATAAATTTGCTGTTCTGGAGGTTTTGATGTCAGGACGGTGTGTTGGCCATGGTAGCTCAAAGGTTAAGAGCGACTGGACAGAAATCAGGAGATCCGTGGTTCAAATCCCGGTCATGGCATTGAATTTTTCATGTTGACTCTATCCATCAAATATCTTAGCCTATATTCGGCTAGTGTGGAGAAATGATTAATTTCCATCAATTAACTAAAATAATAAGAGTTAAATGATGAAGCCTGGGACTTAAGTACTTACAATAGTAAGTTGCCACAAACGGTGTATCTCGGATGCGAGAGCCCCTAGTGGTCTACCGGGGAAATATATGAGTCAATTGGAGAATTTGATGACAGGACGGTGCGTTGGCCATGGTAGCTCAAAGGTTAAGAGCGACTGTACAGAAACCAGGAGATCCGTGGTTCAAATCCTGGTCATGGCATTGAATTTTTCATGTTGACTCTATCCATCAAATATCTTAGCCTATATTCGGCTAGTGTGGAGAAATGATTAATTTCCATCAGTGAACTAAAATAATTGTTTAATGATTTTAGGTAATTGATGGAAATTAATCATTTCTTCACACTAGCCATATATAGAGTAAGGTCTTTGATAGATATAGTCAACATGGAAAATTCAATGCCATGGCTGGGATTTGAACCAACATATATATATATATATATATATATATATATATATATATATATATATATATATATATATATATATATCTGTGGTTCAAATCCTGGCCATGGCATTGAATATTTCATGTTGACTCTATTCATCATGTAATGAATTTTAAAATTCCAGCAGTTGATTCTGTTCTTAAGTTTGTTTTGTTTTCAGATTTTAGTAATACTGAGAAAACAAAAGAACATAGTAATACTGAAAAAACATAAGAACAAAGTAACTTCCTTAACAACAAATTTGTTTTCTCCTGTGGTTTTCTTTGACTGAAGATGCGTACAAGAATTCGTGAAATTGATATCAATTAGAAAGAAGAATATCAATTAGAAAGAAGAATATCAATTAGAAAGAAGAATATAAATTAGCAAGAAGAATTAACACCATTTTCTTAAGTTAGTGAAACATTTGTTACAAATTGTTATATTTGTATAATATCCATATATTTATTGGGACTGGAATAGAGTAGCAAGTATGTGTTTATTTGCAGCAGCTCCAGTAGCATAATTACATTTAAAGCTGTAAAAACTTTAGACATAAATTTCATCTGTTAATAGGCATGCAGATTTAGCTTTTAAAAAAAGATCTTTAAAGTCTGCTTCAAAGAATGGGCAGAATCACATGCAGCATTTACTTTTGATGAAAATTGCTGTTGCATCCCTTGTGTGGTAGTTTCAAGCTGTAAGTTATAGAAAGTGAGGGAAAAAGGAAAACACTACAAAAGTAAATACCTAAGTCCTAGGAGAATTCCGTTTCCTGGCACCCATAATTAATTTCAGTTATCTTTTCAAGATCTAGGGTTCATGCTCATTTCTTCTCCTGATAATCTGCTGTTGTGATTCAAGATCTTGTCTCTCATTTGGTATACTGATATTTAACATTTCATATAAAGTAAATCCTTATTTATAGTGCAAAAAGATATCACTTTCATATAGTTTTGTAGATATTTCCATTATTGTAAGCGTGAAGCCAAATGTTCTTCCTTATCCAATGCCTTATCTGCCTTATCCAAGGACTATGATACAATGAAGCACAAATTAATATAATTTTGAGTCAAACTAGTACCCAATGCTCCATTTATTGCTTGTGTTTACCTAGAATGCGCTTTGTTAGGACCTTCCTAACATCATCAGCTGCTGTCGACTAATAGAAGTAGGTTTGGTGAACTCCTTGGAGGTGATTGGTGCATCTCTGTCAATATCTTGATGAACTTGAAGTTTGGGTTCTCTTCAAAGGTAGTGTCGAAATTGAACAATTTTCTTTCATATTTCTTTATGAAAATTGTTTCACATGTGGTTAATGCAACTGGACCCTGGACACTTTTTAATAAGTGGATTTCATGTTCAATATCATGATTATCATTCCAGAAATGGTACACTACCACCGATTTATCTATTTCTTTGTTCCTGATGTTCCTAAAATGCTCATTAAGCCAACATCCAATAGGCGACAACAGCTGATGTTGTTATTAAGGTCCTAACGAAATGAGTTTTAGGTAAATACTAGCAATAAATGGAGCATTAAGTAATAGTTCAAATCAAAATTTTGCCTTATTTTTAAAGAGCTCTATATCCCTGATGAGGTCATTTGAGCTACCCTTGTGTTAACGTGTGGTATATATAAGTGAAACTTGGTTCTAGCAAAAGGTAGAATGGCCATGAGTATTGTAAGAGCATGTTTAAGGAAATTACCTGATATTAATGACAAATGGCTGGAAAGGATCTATACTACCAGAGTGGAAAATAAGATGTTGCATGGGGCAGAGATATGGGGAGTGGATGAAGTATGGGAAGAGGTGGACATTATTAACAGATTCTTCTGTAAACATATTTTGGGTTTACCGGTAGCTTCACCTAATGGGGCAGCACAATTAGAGTTGGGCAGACATTCAACAAGGGTTAAAATTGTTTAAATGGTCATTGAAATATCTATATAGAGTTGCCAATTTAGAGGAAAGTAATATTATCAAGGAATGCTTTCTTTTTCAGATGAGAAGCAAATGGGGAGAGTCCTGGGAGCAAAATGTAAGGGAACTGATGGAACAGATAGGTATGGGTCATATTTGGAGAAACAAGAAGTATTATTATAGGGGCTTTTGGAAAGAGGTAGAATTAAGGCTGGAAGATTTAGATAGCCAAGTTACATTTGCCAGTTTTAAGGAAGAGAAAAGATCATTGAGGACATAAGGGGAAATAAAGATAGTGTGGGGGAAGGAGAAGTGATAGATGTTTGTAATAAGTCAGGGTGAGAAGGATTTGCCTGGGCAAGGACAGGAGTTAGAAATTTGAAAGGTATTAGATATGACAAGGATGCCGGGAAATGCCCAATGTGTGGAGAAGAGGATACAGATTGGCATAGTATACTTTACTGCAAACAAAGATATGGAGAGAACAAATTTGACAACAAAAGTGGGACAGTTTTAGGGAGGGGGGAGATACTAATAATAAAGCAAATGTTATTGATAAAAGGAGAAAAGAATGTAAGAAATCTAGATGAATATCTGGGGAAAGTTAGAGAGAAATGGTTAAGATTGATGAAGAATAATTAGAACAAGGGATACAAGGGAGAGGAGTGTCATCAATACACGGAAAACCAAGGGTTATATGCATTTAGTCCGAGACTCAAGGCAAGCAGGTAGGAAGGCATATTAGATGTGAATAAGTCATTTGAAAGAAATGTTAAAAATGTCAATGTATCAATGAAAATGTATGTAGAAGAAAGATGAGAAAAAAAATGTATAAATAATGTGCTTGGAAAGGAGTCTGCATCTCTTAAAGCTGACGGCTATTTATCTACAATCGAAAAAGCACAACTATATCCACCATACTTTAAAGAAGTATATTCTGGAGGCCCAGGAAGACGAAGCTTGTTATGAGTAGGATATTTGCATGTTTTATTCCTTGATAGTTAAACACATGCCTATAACTAATAAATTTATTCCAAATTTTACAGAGTTCGTTACAAAATTTTTATAATGCTTAAAAATGCATATTTAAGAGGTAATTGCATATTTAACTAATTTGTGCATATTTATGCATATATTTTACTTTTCAGCAATGATTCATACATTTTTACTAAAATTAGGAAAATGAGTCAAACTTGTATATACTTTTCTCCACTTACAATTCTTTTTTTTTTAAATGAAGACTAGTTTCTGGAAAGTTCTTCCCTATTCTCAGTTCTGTGGTTGACTGACATACATTTATTTCACTGCGATACTTTAAGAGATGCATACGAGAAAATTTCTCTTCTATTGCTCTGTTTGTGTAAGACTGCTAGCTATCATATTTCTAAATCCATAAAAGGTCTTGGAAAAATGAGAATCTATCAACAAGTGCTTCCTTATATAAAAATATGCCATTCAACAGCTTAAACTAAATCATGTGGTAAATCTTTAAAGTTCTGTGTGGCTGTTGCATCATAAAACTTGATATGGTTTGCATTAATATTGCTGCCACAGTAGCACCTCCAAGAATTAAAAAGTGAAATTTTCAGTTAATGTTTAAACTTGTATTAATGTGCTGCTAATCATAATTTCTGAAGCGTGAGCAGTAGCAAAGGGAACACTACAATGCTGAAGGAGAAGAGCAGTAAAGCTTATTCGCTTTGACAGTGGGTTGATATAAATCCTGCTCTTAACAATAGATGGAAATATACTACTGTCCAAGTGTGTTAAAACATATTTAATTTTTGAATTTTCAGAATATTTTGAAAAGCACTGTGTATTTCAAGTTCATGATTGTTGATTTTATTTAACTAAAGTAATTTAATGGAAGAAAAACAGGGGAGAAAGTAGGAACAGCAGCCATCATATTTCAAAACGAAATTATAGCCCGACGACTAACATATAAACTAAGTGAAAAGAGTTCCAACAACCAGGCAGAGGCAATTGCTATTCTAAAAGCTCTGGAAGAATTCCATATCATGCCATGTATGCCGCATGAAGACAAGCAAGTAGCAATGTACACTGACAGTAAACTAACGCTTTCACTACTAAATAACGATAAAAAACACAATTTAATAATAGAAAATATCCATAGAACACTTAGGAGTTTGGAACAAAACCAATGGAAAATTCATTTTAGCTGGGTGAAGGCACTTATAGGAATAGCTGGAAATGAACTAGCAGATAAACTGGCAAAAGAAGCAGCTGAAGACAAAGAAAAAGAAATCGTATATAACAAAATTAAAAAACCTCAATTAAAACAATGTTAAAGGACATAGGATTACCGAAGTGGCAAGAAAGATGGAAAAATATTACAAAAGGTGCATTAACTAAGTCCTTCTTTCCATCTGTCAAAGACAGACTCAAAATAAAGCTGCCCAGAACCCCAGAATTTACAGCAATAGTCTCAGGACATGATTATACAAAATCATACCTTCACTGATTTTACATCATTGATGACCCAACATGTCTATGCAATGGAAAGCAAACAGTGAATCATATCATCTACCAGTGCCCAAACACGGAACAACAGAGAATGCAGCTAATAAACGAAACAAAAAGGAAGGGAGATATTTGGCCAATTAACAACCAACTCATAACGAGACATTCTCAAGCATTTCAGCGGTTTATTCGAAGTATTAACATGCAACTATGTAATAAAATATAAGAAACATTAGTGCAAGTGCACAGAATTCAAGAATGAGAGGAACTGATTCAATAAACTATTGTAAATAGTATATTTGCTATCATTTTAAATTATAGTTGTGGCAAATGTAACATATATAAACTTGTAGCATTGTAAGATAATGTAATTTAGAGCATGTAATATTACTCCAGTAATGGGGCATGCTGATTAATGACAATAAAAAAAGTAATTTATATAATTTAATTTATTTATTTTTATACCATTGTTATAGATTACACATCTACAAATAGCTGCTCATAGAAATGCTAGTCTCCAAGATTCAAACAATACTACCGGCAGCATTTACTGCAAATAGAAGTTGAAGTGATGTCAATGGCAACTTTTCCAAAGATATCTGCAAAACATTAGTTTTAGCCAGCATCCTTCTGAAGAGCTAAATATTGAACAAGTTTTAAATTTCCTGGAAAAATACTGCGGACAAAAAGTTTCTGCTGAATAAACAATAAGTCACAGTGTAGGAAGAGATAATTTAATGAAATTAGTTTATCAACACCCCAATGCCCTCCACAATATTTTGAGCTTTATAAAATTGTGATTGTTAAAATTTTTTAAATATATTATACAAACATTTTTTTAGATAGAAGCAAAATATTGTATAGCCTGTAGTACCACAGAGTTTGATTTATTTAGTTTATGATCAACAAACTTCTTTTTACACTTGTTCCCCACTAAAAATGAAAACCCAAATTACACTCGTGATCTTTAGTTTTTAATAAAATAATTTAGGTAATACAGGAAATAAGAGACGATATCAGCAACCCAAACTTATAGTCAGCCTTAAATGAAATAGTCAACTCATATGGGAGATCCATTGTCAACTTTGTCATGGGAAAAATCACTGAATACATCTCATTGTCTCCAGGGATTTTTGCATATTTGTGTGTCTGTTTCCTAGATAGACAAAAAAATGTACGTAAACAGTAAATTTATTCTACATTGGAAGAAGCTTATTATGGGAGTTTCACAGTGCTTATAAATGCATATGTAAGGGGTTAGTGCATACTTAACCGATTTGTGCATATTTATCCATATACATACTTATTTCACTTTTTCAGCAATGATTTGTATACTATTTCACCCCAATAGTTTAAAAAGAGAAGGACAGGACATAATATCTGTTTGTGTTAGACTGTTACCTATCATGTTTCTAAGTCCATAATAGGTCTCATACTAATGAGAATGTGGTCTGTCGGTTATTGTTGTTGTTACTGTTAATGATAAATAATAATTTATAATTATATTATTGCATAATTTCTTAAAGAAATAAGAAATAGGTGTTTATTATATTTGAGTTTGATTTATGAGTCACTATGTTTACACTCAAACTTCACAACAACAACAAATATTAATACTTGTATTAATACAAGTAAGAATTAATACTATTTTGAGATACTCTTTGTTATATTCTATCTTGTTTAAAGGTACATTAACCAGCCTGTAAGTTAAACTGTTGATAACAGCATGCTTGTGTTGTCTTGGGTTATATCCACCTGATTTTATGAAATTTTCTGTGTGTTTCCTTTCTGTGTATGCCAAATTCAAGTTTATTATGTTTTCTGGTAAGTTTCAAAGCTAAGAAAGGGATTTCATTGTTTGTCTCTTTTTCGATGGAGAATTTTATTGCAGGATTTTGTAAATTAAGTAGTTTTAATGCATCATCCACTTGTTTCTCATTTATTATTGCCCAAATGTCATCCACATATCTGTACCAATGCTTAAAAATTAGTGGGAATGCCTTTGTGATGTGCGTTTCCAAAAAGCTCATGAAGAGGCCAAAGAGTACAATAATATCATTCACATTGCAGAATACAATGGATACAGTGCTGAATTGGTCAACAAGAAAATAGTTAAATTCAAAAGACAACTAAGATGCAAAAAAGTAACTACTCTCTCCCCAATTAGCAATGAAACCTCATACAGAAAATTTACGTATCATCCCAGAGCTACACACCTTTTCCAAAAAGTCTTCAAAGAACACAATATTACTTTGGCCCCACAGAACAAATTTAGTGTACAACACATTTTGAAATCACATAATACAAAGGAGATACCCACAGGCAAAAAATCAGCAGTGTACCGGATAAATTGCAAGGACTGTGACAAATTCTACATTGGAAAAACAAAAAGGAACGTGAACATTAGGCTTAAAGAGCACTTTAGGAACATCAGAAATAAATAAATAGATAAATAGGTGGTAGCGTACCATTTTTGGAAGGAAAATCATGACATAGAACGAAAAATTCACTTACTAAAAAGTGTCCAAGGTACAACTGCATTAACCACGTGGGAAAAAAATCTTTATAAAGAAATATGAAAGTAAATTGTTTAATTTCGATACTACCTTTGAAGAGAACCCAAATTTCAAGTTCATCAAGATACCGACAGAGCTGCACCTATCACCTACGAGGAGTTCACTGAACCGGCATCCATTAGTCGACAACAGCTGATGATGTTAGGAAGATCCTAATGAAACGTGTTCTAGGTAAATACTAGCAATAAATGAGGCATTGAGTATTAGTTTGACTCAAAATTGTATTAATTTTGTGCTTCATTGTATCACAGTCCTTAAACAACGGAAGTAAGTGAAGTTTGAGTGTAAACATGGTGACCCATAAATCAAACTCAAATATGAAGAATACTTCACTGTTAATAATGCTTCTACTTTTAATATTGTTTATTAAATAAGAAATAATAAGTCTTTATTATTAAAGTATTATGATTACGGTGCCATGATTTCTTAAAGAAATTTCACGCTGAAATCCATATTGCATGGCAAGGATTCAGTGAAACACCACTGCATACATCCCTCCCTCTAACACACCAGCTCACACAGTCCTTTGTTTTATTTATTAAAGGTCACTTTACCACAACTAAGGTTAATCAGGGACCACAGTAGAATTAATACATTATTGAGACAATAGTGAAATATAAAACAAACAGTACAAACAGGTTACAAAATAAACAAAACAAATAAATTCACACATTACAGTGAACAATAGTGATATGTGGAAATACAGGTATATTATAACTATAAATAGGTTTGAAGTTAATAATAGTTAAATACAAAAAGTGTGTGCTAAAAGAAACTGTAATACCATCTAACACACGATATAGTTAACTAATTTTATATAATAGATGACAGTCGTGATGAATCCATTAATTTTAAAACTTTTCTACATTCTTCAACTGAATTAAAAATAACATATAAATCACTATTGAGGTTCAAGTCACTTCAGGCTTTCAGTAAGGATGGGCACTCAAGTATGAGGTGGGATGTTGATATCTCTTGAGTTCTACACTTCGGGCATGGATCTTTACCTGAATTCTTCATTAAATAACTATGACTTACGATAAAGTGACCAATACGTAATCTGTTGAGTAGAATTTGTTCCCTTCTCCGGAAATGACTGTTCGATATAGTTGGTTCTGAGACAGACTTTCTAACAAGTTGCAGCTTAGAGGGAGTAGATTGTCATTGTTTGTCCCAATACTCCAGAATATGGGTTTTAAACATCTTTTTGATATCTTGTAGTGTATCGGATACTACAGCTGCGATTTGTTGTAATCTTGTAGCTGACTTTGCTGCCACATCGACCATTTCATTTCCCACAGTGCATTTATGTGAAGACAGCCATGCCAATGAGATGTGAATGCCCTTATTATAGTGGTAAAATAAACGTTCATGAATACTTGAATGAGAGGATTATTATTAAACTTGTTTCCAACAGCAGAATTGTTGAAAATTAGTGGATTTTTGTGACTTTGGGTGCTAACTTCAACTGCTTTGAGGACAGCCCAGGCTTCACATGAAAAAATAGAGAGATATCTGATAGGCGATGAGAGTTAGTTGCTAAAGGTGAGATGGTAACTATGGCACATCCAGAACTTGTATCGCGCTTTGATCCATCAGTATACTTTGAGGTGAGTGTTAAAATTCCGATGAAGTGATGAAATCGTAGGAATGATCACTAGTTTGGGCATGTTTACATAGTTTGGTATACATGACACTTCCATATTGAAAGGGGTAAATGTCTGCTATGGAGGAATGGGGTTCAGTATTCTCAAAAGGACAGATAGATTTTCAATCCGAAATTCAGAACAATATTCCAATAGTCTTTCATGTAGTGGCTTAGGATAGCAAGGATGAGAATCATAGAGTTCTGGTTTTGAATTATTAAATATGTATTTGTTGGATTACTTGGTGAGCAGAATGTTGAATAGGAGAAATTTAGACATAGTAGTGTACGTCTCAACTCTAAGAGAAGAAGACCTAAACAGTTTCTTGGACTGGATCTAAAGGCTCCCAAACTTAAAACACAGTCCTTTGTTCACGCCTAATAGCCGAACAATCTATCTTGCCGGTATAAAGTATGTATGTAGGCCCCCTTAAACAGAGCAGAAATCCCTAAAAACACTGATTTATGGAAGGTTTTACAATGACAATTATTCTATTGCACACACATTACAAAATAATTGCACATTTGATTATTGCTTTCTGGAACAACCATTTCTGATTAGCTACATTATTGAAGATAAGTATGCAAAACCTTGTTTCATGAAGTAAATTTAAGATTAATATTATCTATAACACTCAACTACACAAAATCCTGCATTGAAAAAAGTGCTCTTTAAAATTTTAGATCAAATAGTTTTGAAATAAAACAGTAGCAAACAACATGCCATTAGCTTACTTAAGTCTGAAATTCATTACCACGAGCATTTGCGGGACACTATATCTAGTTTTTGGCTTTTCCTTTATAAGATAATTGTGGTACATTCAGGAAATATCATGGACAGAAAACTTACCATTTAACGACATAATGCACGCTGCAGAAATGATTGAAGGAAAGCCAATGGAAACAAATTATTCTTGCGTTGTTAGAATACGATTATAGCGTGCGTAGTGATCTGGGTTGGAACTAGATCGAAAGTATGAAAAATCGGTCGTTACCACACGTATTTTTCATATGTGCAACAACTTTTTCTCTATAAATTTTGTGTGAAGTTTCAATCAATTAGCAATAGGATACGGAATTCGACCGGAAAATGGGAAGAATAACAGGTGTTAGACACTTTTATGCTTCCATTGTACTGTGCGGATAGTACAGAATGTGACATTTAACTAAAATGTATTTACTTCTTACAACAAAACGTTGAAAAAATACCTATATACAGGGGCGGCTCGTCCTTACGTGCTGCAGCGAGATCGATTTTGTTGTCTAAATCTCATTGTATAAATTTTGAAAGACCATGTATATAACAATGCATTATTATAAGTATAGGAAATCGAGTACGACCAATAATGAACTCTTGATGCATGGAAAACATCTGCGTAACTAATGGGACGCATCCGTGATGTCAGCGTGCTGAGTTCCAGAAAGCTTGGCAACCGAATACTTGCTAACCGAATACTACACTACAGTTTGGAACTCCATATACACCAGATCCAACAATGCCTTTCATACCAAACTTTTCATTCCCAAAATACAACACCGTCTGTCCTTATCTCTATGGCCCAATCACATAACCACACAATTCCTCACAAATCACGGCCGTTTCCAGGCCTACCTTCTTAGAATGAAAATAAGAGCCTCGCCATCCTGTAACTGCACTGAAAAAAACCCACAGACGGCTCTGCATTTGATGACAGAGTGCAGTAATTTCTCAAAAGATCGACCAGACGTTTTATGTTCGACCCCTCTACCCGTGGTTCTGAAGATTCGCTTCAATACATTTCAAGTATCAGGATTTTTCAAGAGCATCTACCGCACATTTGAATAAATCTGTATAGTACTGTGTAAATAACTATTGTAAATAATCCCGTGATATAACTTTAGGTAAAACACGGGCTGTAAAACATTGTTTAAATAAAAAAAAGCTTGGCAATCAGTTATTGCGCATACGTACAACCTTCCCCTCTTGCCACCCTGATGTCCAGAGTTCCCTTGATTTTCGCACAAATGCATGCTGCGTCTGGTTCTTGCGCGATGATCATTCGCTACACGGTAAAGCAGGGCCACCAACACTCATAGTTATAGCTGTAGAACTTGAATATGCATTGAATATCATTTAATAACCTATCATTGCTTTATATTTTAGTTCTAGAAACTAATTCCATTCTTCTTACGTAAACAGATCCAATACCTAATGGTTATAAAATCGCAGGGCAGATTGTGATGCACCTATCATGTTTGCACGATACTCCATTCCCGCGACCATAACGAAAATCCCTCATAACAAGTGAATATGGTTCGCATACTCGCATTGTATTCAAGTATTTGTGTAACGTTATTTAGTGACTGATATCAGTTTCTTTATTTTGTGTGTGAGTGTGAAATGTGTTATAATTTCGCTTTATTCAGTGTATGAGTAATTTAATAATTATTATTACTTCAGCTATCCATTTAAACACATGGTTCTCGGATAGTTGAAGGGCAATATAAAAATGCTAAAGTAGGATGTGCGTTTGTGGTATTCTCTCGTTCCATAGAATGCCAGTCTTCCATGTTCAAACTTGCTAAGGAATGCCCAGTCTTTCAAGCTGAATTATTAGCAATTCGTGAAGCAGTGAAATGGTGCAACAACTTACAATGTACCGCTCGCCTTTACAGAGACTCACAAGCAGAAATTGCAGCTTTAAAAGATACAAAAACAGCAGTCCTATTGTAGCTGAAATAGGGAGTCAATTATTAAGTGGTTCTTATCTATGTATTTCATGGGTCAGAAGGCACGTGAGAATTGCCGGAAATGAACGTACCGACGAGCTTGCAAAGAAAGCTGCGACTTTAGATCTTCCAGAAATTTACAATCTTTGCCCTATTTCTTATGTGAGGCAAACATTAAAGGAGATCATCATCAATGACTGGAATGAATACAGGTTAAAAAGTGGTTGTGATGCGTTGACTAAGGATTTATATTTCCTAACAGTTTCTGACAGACATAAATGTAGATTCGTTAATCATATGTTCTCACTCAATTCTTAACTGGACATGGCAAATTTTGAGCTTGCTTATTTTGATTCAAAATCAAATCCACACCTGATTGTATTTGTGGAAATCATCTTCAAGATGTCCTTCACATTTTAATTGATTGCCCATTTTTCTGTTTGGAAAGATACGAACTTGAATTATTGCTTCAATCCTTAGGTTACACTTTCTCAAAACCACTTACACATATTCTGAAGAATGACAATACTTATCAATATTTCATGACTATCTTAAACAAAATATTTCTTAAGCTAAAGGATTCATCTTGATGTTTACTTTTTGCCAGCTTGATATGGAATTTTGTTATGTTTTTGTAAATTGTATTATGTTTATAAATTTGTAAACTATATTCCTAATAGGTATACCTTTTGGTAAAATAGGAATAAAAAAATTTGGATAATAAATATATAAGTAATTTAATATTACGAAAACTTTAACCTATAAATAATGAGAAGAAAGGGTTAGTGTAAAAATGTTAGGTCAATCAATAACCCGATTGAAAAATTGAGCAAAAAGCGAAAGGAACTAGAAATTCTGTTTATACCATGTAGAAATATCAGCGCATGAACTTCATTTTTTCGAAACTGGGCGAGTTGCATGGACTTTTTCCCGCAGCACGCTATCATTTTCACCACGAGCCTCCACTGCGTATATATTACACTGCAGCTATTAACGCATATGAAAACACATTTTACTGGTTCATTAGAAAATATGTGAACTAGGCTCTGTGTATTCCCCACAGTTTTCAGCGTCATGTGGAGGATTTTACATCTCAGTCGTACGTCATTGTGGCTCCGCATGTTGATGACATGCTTCAGATTCTTAGTTTCAACACTATTCAAAGACACTCTCACCTACTTCAGGAGGAATTTACGTCCTCCAACGTTAAATCAGAACGGACGACAAATAAAATGGTTGAAATGATGCTTAAATGAGCCATAGAGCTTAAAGTTACCATTCATCTTTCAAGATAGGGAAAAACCGAGGGAACATAACCTTACACAGATAAGAGTCCCTGTCCTAGATTCAAATTCTGAACCTCTTGGACGTCAGGCAGACACGCTAACACCTATGCCATGGACGGGCACTTCCAAGAGTGGTGGCAGGTTGGCTGGATAAGGATCCTTTTCACGAGAACAAGAAGGACCTCTCTACACGGAACAGGGGGCAATTGTTTCATTGTCCCCATGTTGATGTCTGGGATGTCTGTTAGTTTTAAATAACATATTTTCCATGCACTCATAATCCCTCTCATGTTTTACCTACCGTTCGAGATTTGGAGCATAGCTGCAGCAGACAACTTGCTACTCCGGTTACAACAGACATATTCAAACTACATAACGGTTGTTCTGAAATTCGTGTTACCAACTTCCAGGGCTAGAGTAGCTACAAAATAAGAATGAACATTGGTTCAGCCAATACAGACGTGTGCAAATTGTTAGATTCAATAGCGTAAATATTAACATATACCGTTTATTTTCTATTTATTTAACAGAAATAATATTACAAAATATTTGTTGTATTAGTACTTTGTATGCTTTCCTATAGCCTTTATTACTATTTTGATGCGTTTAGGCATGCTCTCTACTAGGGTGGAGTACTTTTCGTCTATTTCTTCATCTCTGTGCCAAATGCTTATCAGGCCCTCAATAAGCTGAACTTTTGTTGTTATTTTCAATTTTTTCAGTCTCTGTTTAACAATACCCCAGAGATTCTCCATTGGATTTAAATCAGGGCTATTCCCCGGCCATGGTAGTACTTTTCTATTGCTTTCTTTGAGGAACTGGGTTACAGATTTTTCTCTATGGCAGGGAGCACTGTCATGCATGAACACAAAATTACCATTTGGAAACCATTCTTTACTTTGTGGAAATAGTCTTGTTTATAATACACTTTTATACTATCTCTGCTCCATAGATCCCACAACTATGTATAATCTTCCAGGTCCATGGACAGACATACAGCTGCAGACCACTTTTGAAGTCGGGTGCTTTCCTCTTTGATCGACACACGGAGGGCAAAATGCTTCTTTATCTGTCCTTCTCACATATTGGCTGCACTCTTCACATACTTCAAACATGGATTCATCTGAGAAAATGACCTGAAACAATAAAAACCTCTATTAATATTAAACAATTTTAAAATTGCTCAAAGATAGTGTAACAAAACCAGCAACGAGAGAAACAAAGTTTAGGCTGCTTATTTCATTTCCATAAAATTTACATATACATATTTTAATTTTATGCTATATACAATTTTCATACTATTTACCTTTCTCCAAAATTCCACTGGATATTTCTGCATCTCTTTGGCCCATTCTAAACGTTTTTTGCCATTGCAGGTGTCTGTTTAGCCTTTTTACGAGGCCTGCGTGCTGGTATACGTACTTCACATAATCTTCTGGGAAGTGCTGAGGCTGATATTTCTGTACCGTACTGCTTTAGTTGATTACTGAGGTCAATGCTGGTAGCTCTTCTATTTTGTTCTGCCATTTGCAGAAGTTTTCTTTGCATCCTTGGTGATAGCTTTCTTTTCCTCCCGCATTTTCCATCCCTTTGTGAGGTCAACGTCTCACCGAATGTTAAAGCTTGATTAATGCGACTAACAGATTTTTGTCAAATACAGCATTTCTTAGCTGTTTCACGTTGTGAATAAAGAGTTTCCTTCAAAAGACTCTCAGTTACAGCTACTTTCCTTGGGGATAAGTCAGCAGTTTTACCCATAACCTCACTTTTGAATCTATGTGAATGCTAAGGATAAGATACACCATGTTACCTGGCTTGAGATCAATGAATAATAAATACTGAGGATATACTAGCCATAAAACACAATAAAGGCAAATATTAACAATCCTCAGTTACTACATTCGCCAAATGAAAGCAATATCACCAAATAGTTGGATAAACAGACATGAAGAAAACGGCTGCTCTTAATTCAGAGCCAGCACCATATTACTATAAAGAAAAGAAAAATCCCCCAGCTATTATTAAGAGAGAAATTTGATTGAATATGCTTCATATTATAGCAAGGAAAAGAATTACGACAAATTGAAATAGGATACGGCGGTAAATAGCTATTATTTTGAATGTTAAACTGAAGCAAAGTAAAAATACATGAATGAGTCTAATAATTTGCACACTTCTGTACGGTGATCGTCCTGTCTGGCCATTGTCACCTCCACAGCTAGCGGGTGACAGAGATGGGAGATATATCTGTCTTTGTCTCACCGAATCTGCTTAGCTCTCGCTCGCTCGCTCGTCGTGCTGGCTGGCTGTATTTAGCCAGAAGGTTTTTGCTGCGTGCCAACCCGTTTTGGGTTTAACCGCAGGTAAGTTTTGTTCGGGATGTTGTAGGGTGACTTGGGGGTTTTCAGGTTGGAATTAACTTGTAAGGATACTAAAGTGTACCTTGGGAATGAAAGGATAGGATACAATGCCTAGCGCCCTGGTGTTTTGTTTCTGAAATTTAGGTTGGTAATTTTGATGCCAAACAGCTTAGGAGAATATGTGGAGCTCAGCTTTAGCTGCTGTTAGGATTAGCTCCAGGGTTATCTTGGGTGCTCGCAAGCCAGGCAGGGTACCCGATGTCGGCTAGGGCGACGTCTAGTGAGGTCATAATCTCCCAATGATCTGACAAGGGCGCTTCTATGGTTGGGTAAGTTTGCGTATAATTTTGATGCCCGGCGCCTCATCTCGTCCTCCACGTATGGAAGTCCTGAGGCTTCATGAAGCAACCTGGTGAGAATGTAGCGGCCTACAGAGTAGATAGACCGTAGTCCTCTATTCTGTGCCCATTGAAGCCATGCCAACCAGCTATCTGCGGCCATGCCCCAGATTTCACAGGCATAAGGCATGACGGGAATTACCAGCGCTCGGAAAAGGTATAACCTCAGGCGAAGCGCCATCGAGCTCCACCCCAGCATTGGATACAGGGAAGCTATTGCTCCCTGTACCCTCGCCGCTAGGTCCCTGTTGTGCTGGCGAAAGGTTAGACCTTTATCCAACGTAACTTCTAGATACCAGACAGAGTTAGTCCACTCTATCCTTCGGCCTCGGAAGCGGAAGTTGGGGCAGTCTGCGGGGCTGTGACGCTTAGTAAAAGGTATGGCGTGGCTTTTGTAATGATTTACGGAAATCCGCCAACTCCTACACCACTGTTGTGTGAGACGGAAGTGTCTCTGTATGGGGTTGAAGGCTCTGAGGATGTGTTTGTCTTTGCAGAACAGAAGCACGTCATCAGCGTATTGTTCCATTATGACACGTGGCTCTGTGGGGAAGTCTGCCATAAGGACATTGAATAGTGCTGGGGATAGTAGAGGGCCTTCGGGGACTCCACCTCTCACTGATCTAAGCGTTGATGTTTTCCCCGCAACTGTGACTTTAAATGTGCGGTGTCGCAAGAAGCTGTGTAGGATGTTGATGATTTGGGTAGGGAGCCCCAGTAGGATCAGTTTATGCAGAAGTCCGGCATGTCATGTCGTTGAGAAGGCCTTCTCGACATCCAACGAAACCGCAGCCGTGAAGGCGCCTTCCTGGAAGCCCAGGGCGGCGGTCTCCACCACACGCGGTAACTGCTGGACTGTCGAGTGCCCAGGACGAAATCAAAACTGATGGTCGGGGATGTCTTGAATGTCACCCAGGATGGGGGACAATCGGGTTAAAATCAAAGTCTCGAGAACTTTCGAGAGGGTAGAAAGGAGGCTGTTGGAATGGTAGCTGTAAGGGTGCACCTGATTCTTGCCAGGTTTGAATATGCATATCACCCGGGCCTCCCTCCACTCTCGTGGAAAGTACCCAAGGGTAGGGCACATGTTGGAAACCCTGGTTAAGAATAGAACGGCGTTGAACGGATGAATCATGATGAAGCATGAGGGTTGTCAGCCCATCAGGACCCGCCGCCTTTTTAGGTGTGAGACGCTGGAGTGTGCCTTGGACCTCACTGGGGCGGATGGTTGGGAGTCTTTCCGCGTCCTCAAGAGGGCGACGTAAAAAACGACGCACCTCCCGACGGACGCGTTCGGAAAAGATGTCGTCCTGGAGATCGTCTCTTGGACACAAGGTGCCTCAAAGTAGTCAGCGAAAGCTTTTTCTTTGGCCCGGGGATCATAGGCCAGGCCTTGGGTGCGGTGGATTGGGGAGGTTTATTGACGTTTGTGTCTTCTGAGGGCTTTGGCTATCCTCCACACGTCGCCGTCTTCGATGCGCAGCCTGGCCAGTTTGTCCTTCCCTGCTTGCACCTTGTGCTCACGCAGTCGGGCACTGACCTCGCGACGTAAACGTTTTAGGAGCGCTCGATTATGTGGCGTGTGGTGACGCTGGTAAAGTCACCGTGCTGCCCAGGATCGGCGGATCCGAAGGATTATGTGCAGTAGGAGGACATCAGGATGAAGGAGGGCTGCAGCGTGGACTGTCAGGTTTTTGGCAGTTCGTGTCACTGTGGAGGTGAAGAATAAGATTGCATTATCAAGGGTAGGTACAGTTGTGATTTTGGGATTTGGCGGAATGGAAGTGCGGAGGCAGTTCCTAACGCCTTCCCAATCGACTTCTCGCGTTTGAAGCGAGATGTCATGACTGGAAACCCTGGTGTTAATCTCTGTTAACACCGGGTTATGATTTGATTGTAATACGTTTAAAGATGTAAGGGTGAGATGAAATGGTAGGTGTTTTGTGATGACGAAGTCGATGACTGAAGCCATTCCTCCACCTCGCGGATAGTGAGTGGGTTGCCAGGGACCCTGCATTTGAAGTTGAGGGTCGGCATCTCTAAGGCGAATGATTTCATTGCCTCTTGCGTCTGCCCGACGACCACAATGCCAACGTTGATGTTTTGCATTGAAGTCGCCGGCCATGATAGCACTGGGATGAATGGTTAGGATCGAAAGTAGTCATTTGGTACGAACTGCCGTTATGGTGGATGATACACGGAGAATATTAAGACCTCCAACCCACCGAGGTCCATACTTATGGCCGTGGCCTCAAGGGTTTGAAGAGGTGAGAGTTGGATAGATTGATGGACCACATTCCGCCTCACCAGCAAGTGATCTGAGATCATATTATTGTGCTGCTCGAATGGTTACCATAGCTTTATCTTTGATAAAAGGAACCTCTCAGATAACGCACTGATTACGCCACGCGGACATTACCAATGGCGGCTCATGTTGTCTATACCTTGGGGGCTGCATTGATTACTGGAATTTTAGCTTTGCTTATTTATTTGAAGATGAACAGCGATATTTCTTTTTAGAAAACTTATTGGCCACTGCCTCGTTGAACTTTGGGATGTTTTCTATCAGTTCTTTTTCTATGGACTTTATTTTTCTTAAATAGGGAATCAATTTCTCCTGTATATTTTAATCAAACCCCTGAACACCCCTTGATTTTGTGACCCTTCATGCTCTTCATGTCCTCTTAGAGGTAGCTCGTGATAACCACAAAATTTCTCACAGTTGATTATCTTTATAAGAATTTCCCTATTTTTTGGACTTGATCGTTGTTTATAGGCTTAGCTTAAACATGTCTGTACATTTACTGACCCAAGTATAGCAAAATTAAGCATGTTATTAACATGGTTTATGGACATTTCATGTTTATGACATTTTATATAGTCTCTGCAAGTCTGAAACTCTCTTTTGAACCCATGCAATGTTTGCTGCATCATCTTTAATCCCAAATAAAAGGCAAGGAAAAGAGAACAGGGAAAAGCTGATTTCACAGCCACATATCCACTAATATTTCGTGTAAATTTCAGGACTGAAACACCTTCTATATTGTTTGGGGCGGCTTTTTGCACTTTGAACAATGTTTAACACAGGAATCGGTCTTCCTCGTACTTTAATGTCACATTTCTCTTGCAGTGTTAAAGCGTTAAAACGAAGCGACTTTAAATACTCGACTGAATTTCTGATTGTTACAATCACGCCATTGATACCAGTATAAAAAGTCACATTTGATTATATTTTACTGTCAGGAAACAAAAATATATTTGAATCACCGTGAAAATGCTCAAAAACCGTCGATTTCACAAAAATCCGCACGAATTTGCACTTACACCGCTCTTGGGACTACAAGCAATGTAGTCCAATGAGTTCAGTAAGCTATGGGGCGCGCGATAGGGGGAAACGTGAAGCGGGGAATAGCGGAGGGGGAAATGGAAGCAATATGCACGTTAGTAGTTGTCCTGGCAGTCCAAGAGGGAGAAGCGGCTCCACATATAAACTTGTCATATATATATATATATATATATATATATATATATATATATATATATATATATATATATATACGGATGCAATCTATTCAAATTATGCAATTAAGGCAACAACAGTAAAATTAAAATTTGCTCTGGGAGGCTGCAGTCCCGTAGCCCTCCTTTATCGGCCGCCACTGATATTACATATATGTATCTGTCATTTGTAATTCCTGCGCATTCTATTGACTGAAGTGATGCGTTCATTGGTGCTTTGTACAGGTTCAAGAAGCGCGGGAGTTCCCCTGTCACTCTTACAAGATAATCAGCGCATTATCTGAGAGACATATATTAACAATGATAAAGCTATAGTAACCATTCGAGCAGGACGATAATAAATACAGATGCTGACATGGAAGTTCAAATAATATTTCAGAATTTGTGTGACAAAATATACAATGTTTATAGCATGGTAGCATAATCTGAATCTTAAAACCATGAACCGGAGAACAGTTCGCTTACGTAGCTATTGTTCATATGCACACATAACAACATGACTCAAATTAGATGCATTCGACGAAAGAAGGCGTTTGCTACAGTAAAACAAAATAGTGGCAGCCTGCCGTGCTAAGGGTCCCGGGTTCGATTCCCGGCGGTGGGGGTGGGGTTTTTCTCCAACCAAGATAATTCCCCATCGTCCCCAGAGTCTGGAAGTATGAAGTATGAATGGGAGTGTGAATGTGTGCGTGATGTAATGATTAAAAACCAAAGATAACGAGTTAACACCTTCAGTATGTTCCAAAGGAGAACGGCCGCCGATATGACCATAGCAGTTAAAGGCGGGGTATAAATGGAACAAGAAAAAAATAGTGGCATGTCAAAGATTTGGGAATATCGTTTCTACTTTGATGCCATATTTGTATACTGCCTGCAATGGACTTTAAACCAATTTTTTAAAATACTTAATAAGTATGGAAGATAAAAATGTGTATTTATGAAGAATTTTTATACCATGAAACACCTGTACTTCTAATGTTGTGCACTGTGCGCAGAAATTTTAGTCTTGCAGAAACAATATAGCTTCTTTCAAGAACAAATTTGTGACCATCATTGGTTCTCCTATATTTAAACCCAGGAAATTTCAGAATATTATGCATAGAAGATACAGAATCCATATATTATAGTTTCTCCCTCATTAAATTGATCAGCCTTTTGGCAGTCGAATATTCACCCTTATCAAATAAATAGTAAACTGTTCTACGTAAAACCACTTTTGAAAATCGTCTAAGTTAATAGCACGCACAGATGGTAGCATGTTTCTTTTAGCTGTTCGATGTTTCCCAGGGGATATAAATATGGAAACTTCTAATTTGGTGAACTGTTTGTCTTCTATAACAATGTTTGCCACAGTATGAGCACCCACGTGACAAGCTTGCAACATTAATTCTCGACTCTGAGCGAAATTTATAGTTTTGAAAATGTCTTTAACTGACATCTCTTTGAAAAAGAAATTCACATTAACAAGAATATTTGTAGCCTATTTATGTAAAACCTTATGATTTGTTTCGCAGTTACTACTAGGCGCGCCAGTACTAGGTTTTCTAAGTGGTATATTTACTAACTTTGAAAAGCACGTGTGCACTCTTAAAAGAGCACTACTTTACTGAATGCAACTCCAACTGCAGCATTCATCATCATCATCATCATCATCATCATCATCATCATCATCATCATCATCATCATCATCATCATCATCATCATCATCATCATCATCATCATCATCATCATCATCATCATCATCATCATCATCATCATCATCACCATCACCATCACCATCACCATCATCATCATCATCATCATCATCATCATCATCATCATCATCATCATCATCATCATCATCATCATCATCATCATCATCATCATCATCATCATCATCATCATCATCATCATCATCATCATCATCATCATCATCATCATCATCATCATCATCATCATCATCATCATCATCATCATCATCATCATCATCATCATCATCATCATCATCATCATCATCATCATCATCATCATCATCATCATCATCATCATCATCAATCATCATCATCATCATCATCATCACCACCACCACCATCATCATCATCAATCATAATCATCATCATCACCATCACCATCACCATCACCATCATCATCATCATCATCATCATCATCATCATCATCATCATCATCATCATCACACTTATTTGAGTAAACATTCTGCTGAACATAAAGTTTCGGCACATCAATGATGGCTGCAGGCCTTAGATGCAGAACTCCGCCGTTTTTAAGTAACCGTAAAATGTAAACATTTATTTGTTGTATATTTGGTAATTGAAATTGATTTTATAATAATTAGTATAATACCAATTGATATAATTACGCAGATTACTCATATAACTTACAGAATTTAACGCCATCTTTTACTTAAAACATTATACCTACACATGAACGAAATTTAATGTAGTTTTGACAAAGAATATGTGATTGAGTTTTCCTAGCTTAACTTTTGCATAATCTTGAGCATAAAAATAAATAATCTAACCAAATTCTGTTCAAAACTCTGCAGCTCTCAATGTTAATGAGGACTGTTAATCCACATGCATTAATAAACCAGAAATGTGAGCAATGGAGACTGTTGCATTACAGAAATTAGTTATTTTTGTATATGACTTTTTATTACTGATTACTTGCTTCATACACATTTCTGTTCTTGGAGGTCCTAACTCCTTCGTTAAAACTCAGCCTTTAAAAATTAAGGGTTTGTTTTTTAAGTGAAAATGAAAAGATGCTCAAATGAACCCAGGGTGCATTGAGCTTAGAGTTAATCAACATTCACCTTACAGGATAAGGGAAAACTCCAGAAAACCTCCATCCAGATATCTCATTCTGACTGAGATTTGAACTCGGACCTCTTGAATGTAAGGCAGGCACACTCAGAACAAATCAAATAAAATGACATATATTGGAAATGGGCTAGTGCAATGCAGTTTGTCTCATTACTTTTTAAAAGTAAATTTTTTAAGTAGCCTTCACAACAATGAACACATTAATGTAATCTGTTGTGAAACTTGTGCATGACTCACCATAATAAAACAAGTTCAATGGCTCTAATTGTGTTCCTTATGTTTTGTATCACTTGAGGATGTACAAGGCCTGTTGGGATAAACTTTATAAAAACTTTATAACTTTATACGAGGGGGGACCCAGAAGAACCCGGATTGTTGTCAAGGAAACTTTTTTGATGAACCTTTTTACACAATTACTTCAGTCACCTTCAAAATACTCTCCATTACATACGATGCACTTGTCAAGTCTTTTTTCCCACTGTTGGAAGTATGTTTGGAACTCTTCAAGTTTGGTATTGTCCAGTGCCCTTTGCGAAGCTGTTTTTACCGCCTCCACATCGTCATAACCCTCCCATTTTAGCGTCCTTTGCAATCGTGGAAATAGGAAAAAGTCGCATGGGGCTAGGTCCGGCAAATACGGAGCGTGGGGAACGACAGACCACCTGTGAGATGCCAAATAGTGGGTCACTCGTAAGGCCGTGTGTGCAGAAACCAGTCACCTGATCACCAAAGTTCCGGGCGTTTCCTCCTCACATCCTCTCGCAGCCGCCTTAAAACATCCAAGTAAAAGTGCTGGTTAACAGTCTGGTCAGGAGGTACGAATTCCCGATGCACAATTCCACGAACATCAAAAAAGACAACGATCATCGTCCTCACATTTGACCGCACTTGCCTTGCTTTTTTGGTCTTGGAGAGTTGGGAGCCCTTCAATGGCTTGACGCTTGCTTGGTTTCTGCGTCATGTCCGTAACATCAACTCTCATCCCCTGTAATGACTTTGTTCAAGAAGTGTGGATCACGTGGAATCTCTGTTTTCAAGTCCTGAAACACATTCATGCGGATAGTTTTGTGCTCCTGTGTGAGAAGGCGCGGAACATATTTAGCAGCAACACGTCTCATGTGCAAATCCTCCCTCAAAATCCACTGGCACGAGCTCCAACTGATTCCTGTCGCTGATGTAATTTGGTCGATCATTTGGCAACGATCCTCGTTGATCTTTTGGCAGACCTTTTCAATGTTCTCCTCATTTCGCGATGTTGAAGGGCATCCAGAACGAGCTTGGTGTTCAACACACATCTTACCACGTTTAAAGCGCCCAAACCACTCGAAAACCTGTGTGCGGCTCATAGCGTCCTCCAAGAAAGCTTCCTGAAGCATTTGGTGTGTTTCCGTTGCAGTTGTTTTAAGCAGGAAACAAACTTTTACACACACTCTTTGTTCTTTTAAAGTTGCCATAACGACTTCGCAGAGGTAACCCGCCAACAGTCAGAGAAACACAATACCCCACTTGCACGTTCAGCTCCACACGGACGCCGTCTGCACAGTTTCGTGAAGGTCTCTACTAACACCATCTAGCGTGAGAACCCTGCACTATGTCTACGAGTGGCAGCGCCCTCGGAGCCCGGTTTCTTTTGGGTTCCCCCACGTATGCTTTAAAGTATGTTCCAGTATGCTGCATATCTGCATGAACGAGATTATGGAAACATCATAAAACAGCTATTTGATTTTTGGTTTGGGGTCACCATCTTGCTTGCACATACTTTCACTCAGCTTCAAATTAAGCATATTTATTATGCTGGAAAAAACTTTTTTCTGTAATATACATGAAATCATTGGAATTCAATGCATTCCTTCATGCTGAATATGAAAATAAAATTGTCATTGGTGGTCTAGTTTTTTGTAATTACCAGACGTAAAAGAATTATAATAAGAATAAGCTGTAAACTGAGCTCAGTAATCGTTACACCTCTGGTTGTATTTACATGTTTAATTTCATTATTATATACCAAAAATATTTTTCTTTACTATAAAATCAGCGGCAACATTTTAAATGTTTATTGGAAATTGTCAATATCAAGGCATTCAATGCGAGTCAAGCAGCAGTTTTGCGTCAAGATAGCTTCTATTTTCCAGGAAATGTTATGTGAAACAATCGTACAGCCCTGAAAGGACAATTCTTATGAAGTCGTTAACATTTTACAAGATCACTATATAATAACCCATGGCGCGACAGCCCTTAGAGGGCCAATGCCTACCAACCGGACTGCCGGCCTTACGCCCACTTACGCACGGCAGAGGTGGACCATCATCCAACCGATAAGGGGAGGAGATGTGGTCATCATTTCGGCATTCCCCAGCCGGAACGCTGGTTATCCTGACCAGGGCCGCTTACCTAGCGTAAGCTCCTCACTTTTCTCACGATGCTGAGTGGGCACCGGTCCTATACCCGGGACCTAAAATCCCCATAACATGGGTGGGATCGAACCCGGGCCGCTTTCCGTGACCAGAGACCACGGCATACTGCCTTAGCCCGCTACGTCACGGCGCAGGACATTTACAACATCACACCTGACACAATTACGTACACGGTTTCTCTCTCTTTCTAATTTATGTAGTTTTCTAGAACCAACGAGGGCCCCTCTTGGGTATGTTGCCTATCAGGTTTAACAAGCAATGAAGTGTAGTTCTGAGGAAAAACTGTGATATCAAATAGAAGCCAAAGGATGCATTTCCAGCAAGATTAAGTGCTTACCTTTACTCTTAGATCTGAGATTTCTAAAACCGAACCCTTCTCAGGGGTTTCACCACATGTTGTTACACTTGAACTATTATTTTTTCACTTTCTAGTTACAGAACTTCCGTTTCGATTTCTGCGAAAACCACATAGTAAAACGTGGTTTTGTGATTCCCAAGGCTTGTAGTGGGTGACACTCGTTTGGTACGTGCATAGGCAACATTGCACCAAATTAAAAACCGCAAACAAGATGGCGAATAATGAGGAAGCGCCACTTAAATTGGTAATAGGAGAAGCTTTGTTTAGTCAAGCGAAATGCTCCGGAGGTCTTCTTTTGTAGATCGCTTGTCAGTGCAATATGTCAAGGTTAAGAGTGCAAGTTTATCTTTTCTAATTGTAGTTTCTGCTCCTTGATTTCAGTCACTGTATCAACTTTCATAACAGAAAAAAGTCTTATACAATTGATGCCTTTGTAGTAGTCATGCGAGTAAAACATTATATTGGTTCAAGTTCATTCAGCTGTAAACTTTAGACATATAGACGTGTGCAAATTAGTAGACTCATTCATGATCTTATACTTTGCTTCAATTTAGCATTCAAAATAATAGTTATTTACCGCCGTAACCTATTTCAATTTGTCGTAATTCTTTTCCTTGCTATAATTTGAAGCATATTCAATGAAATTTCTCTCTTTATTGTGTGTAGTGTTTAACGCCCACTTTTACTACATACGGCACCGCAGGCCACGCCGTGGCTCAGTGGTTAGACCGCTTGGCTCTCACCAAGGCGGCCCGGGTTCGATCCCAGACGACCGCAAAGTGAGATTTGTGATGGACAACACGACGTTGGGGCGGGTTTTCTCCGGGACCTCCGGTTTCCCCCGCCATCTCATTTTACCGGTGCTCCATCTTCATCTCATGCATCATCAGTGTCACCGCCTGCGGTAACGTATGTAGTAAAAGCGGGCGTTAAACACTACACATTTCATTTCATTTTTACGGCACCGCAGGCGATGACACTGATGATACATGAGATGAAGATGGAGCACCGGTGGAATGAGATGGTGGGGGAAACCGGAGATCCCGGAGAAAACCCGCCCCAGGGAAATAAATTTCTCTCTAAATAATAGCTGGGGGATTTTTCTTTTCTTTATAGTAATATGCTGGTGGCTCTGAATTAGGAGCAGCCGTTTTCTTCATGTCCGTTTATCCAACTATTTGGTGATATTGCTTTCATTTGGCGAATGTAGTAACTGAAGATTGTTAATATTTGCCTTTATTGTGTTTTATGGCTAGTATATCCTCAGTATTTATTATTCATTGATCTCAAGCCAGGTAACATGGTGTATCTTATCCTTAGCATTCACATAGATTCAAAAGTGAGGTTATGGGTAAAACTGCTGACTTATCCCCAAGGAAAGTAGCTGTAACTGAGAGTCTTTTGAAGGAAACTCTTTATTCACAACGTGAAACAGCTAAGAAATGCTGTATTTGACAAAAATCTGTTAGTCGCATTAATCAAGCTTTAACATTTGGTGAGACGTTGACCTCACAAAGGGGTGGAAAATGCGGGAGGAAAAGAAAGCTATCACCAAGGATGCAAAGAAAACTTCTGCAGGTGGCAAATATATATATATATATATGAGCAACCAGCATTGACCTCAGTAATCAACTAAAGCAGTATGATAAAGAAATATCAGCCTCAGTAGTTCGCAGAAAATTATGTGAAGCAGGTTTAGCAGCACGCAGGCCTCCTAAAAAGGCTAAACTGACACCTGCAATGGCAAAAAAAAAAAACTTTTAGAATGGGCCAAAGATATGCAGAAACATCCAGTGGAATTGAGGAGAAAGGTAAATAATATGTAAATTGTATATAGCATACAATTAAAATATGTACATATAAATTTTATGGAAATGAAATAAATAGCCTAAACTTTGTTTCTCTCATTGCTGGTTTTGTTATACTATCTTTGAGCAATTTTAAAACTGTTTAACATTAATAGAGGTTTTTATTGTTTCAGGTAATTTTCTTAGATGAAGCCATGTTTAAAGTATGTGAAGAGAGCAGCCAATGTGTGAGAAGGACAGATAAAGAAGCATTTTCCCCTCAGTGTGTCGATCAAAGAGTAAAGCACCCGACATCAAAAATGGTCTGCAGCTGTCTGTCTGTCTATGGACCTGGAAGATTGTGGTATCTATGGAGCAGAGACAGTATAAAGGTGTATTAGAAGCAAGACTATTTCCGCAAAGTAAAGAATGGTTTCCATATGGTAATTTTGTGTTCATGCATGACAGTGCTCCCTGCCATAGAGAAAAATCTGTAACCCAGTTCCTCAAAGAAAGCAATAGAAAAGTACTACCATGGCCGGGAATAGCCCTGATTTAAATCCAATAGAGAATCTGTGGGGTATTGTTAAACAGAGACTGAAAGAATTGAAAATAATAACAAAAGTTCAGCTTATTGAGGGCCTGATAAGCATTTGGCACAGAGATGAAGAAATAAAGGAAAAGTGTTCCACCCTTGTAGAGAGCATGTCTAGGCGCATCAAAATGGCAATAAAGGCTAAAGTAATGCATACAAAATACTAATACAAAAATATTTTGCAATATTATTTCTGTTAAATAAATAGAAAATAAACGGTATATGTTAAAAATTGCACCATTGAGTCTAATAATTTGCACACGTCTGTATATTGGTTCAAGTTAATTCAGCTGTAAAGTTAAGAGGACTGACACACCATTGCTACAGCAAAACCAATCTATGCTATTTGGCAAGAAACTATACTCTAAATTACACTCCTGTCTTTGTTATTCGAAATCTATTCTGAATTTAAGTTAAAGATCACTGTAGGAGGGGCCCGCCGCAGTAGCGTAGATAGTAGCGTGTGTGCTTCACTTTCAAGAGGTCCCGAGTTCGAATCTCGGTCAGGGTGAGTTACCTGAAATATGAATGTCGCGTAACTATAAGCTCTATGGAACCCTTGCTCACTTGAGCATCATTTCATTAAACGTCCGATATGACTTATCATTGGAGAACGTAAATTAAAAAGAAAATGTAGGTGTGACATTTAGCAGTCCAAAACAGTTTCTTTTACCAAACACTATTTTATAAAATGTGCAACAATTTCCCCAAATACACTTGGCAACAAAAACTAATTTTTGAATCTTTCGAGCACTTCATGAGGCAATTCCTATTAATTTTGGGTTGAGAAAAACAAATATGACAATGAATATTTTAATTAGCTCTAGTTTCTATGATATACACAAGGTGGAAGTATTACATATTAGCGGATTGAGAAAAAAGGATACATTTTATTGCATATAGGCTAACAACAATGAAAGTGTATTTGACTTTTTTAACTGATAATTACATGCTAAGAGTTCTAAATTGCTGGAAAAATACTTGGCAGATAGTCGTGTCTGAAGAGAATAATGTGGTGGCCTATTGACTTCGTCGTCTTTTAGCTTGCCTCTTGTGATGGAATTCCGCAGAATCCCTATACAAATACCAACAGTAATCCGAAAGCATTACTTCATTCCAATGGCCCTGATATCTTTGTTCCATAACAGAAGTGTCCTGATGGAATCTCTCCCCATGTTCATCACTAACAGCTCCACAACTAGGAGGGAAAAATTCTAGGTGGGAGTGGAGAAAATGGATCTTAAGGGACATGTTGCATCCAAGATTACGGTATTTATGCAGGAGCACTGTCCAAAAATGTTTGTAGTTGTTATTTCTTTTGTTGCCCAAAAATCCATGAACTACACCCTCTATGGCTTCCCAAGCTTCCTTTTCTTTCCCCTCCAAAATTTGGTCAAATGCAGGATCCTTTACAAGTTATCTTATTTATGATCCGTGAAAAAATTACTTCCTTAACTGTTGCATCACTTAATTTCCCAAATTTCTCTCTGATTGTGTTTTGTTATTTGACAGGTGTGCCAACTCCAAAAAAAAAAAAAGTTCTCGCAAACTTGAAATCTTCACTCTAAAATATGAAATCTCACTTTATCTTCGAAACAAGAGCTAATCTATCATTTTTATGGTGATTTCTTAATTCAGCAGATGGAAATGCATGTAAATTCACTATTCTTAAGCCCGAAACATTTTTATTGTTGCCCAATGTATCAGTTTATTTACACTGATGGATCAAAAACGGATCATGGTACTGGATGTGCAATAATAACTCCTGATAAAATTCTGCAACACCCCCTACCAGACCATTATTGCACATACAGTTCTGAACTATTCGCAATTTATCAAGCACTTACATTCTGACAGCTCACCACAACTTCTATGCAATATGCTCTGACTCAGTACCTTGCAGAGCATCAAGAACTACAGACAAAAAATTAGTACAGGACACACAGACACTAATCAGTAACATCACGACGCTGGTAAAGATGTGGCTTTCATTTGGATTCCTTACCATCAAGGAATAACAGGGAATGAAAGGGCGGACGAAGCTGCTAAAGATGACACATCACTACACAAAGGAACGTTCAAATGCCATAGTCACATGTTATAAATTATGTCTCCAAAATACCACTACAAAAATGGAAATCAACAACAGCCAGGACAATTACATCAAGTACGAAAAGGATCCACGGCTCTACACTCAACCAAGTCGCTCACTAGAAAAGAACAAGTAATCCTCACTCGTCTACGAATTGCTCACTCCAGCTTCACTCATTTATATTTCCTCTCAGGACAGTCGCAGCCTATGTGCAACGTATGTCATAAAGACCTTTCCATCTACCACCTTCTCATAGAATGCAATAAACACGAAAGAAAGAGAAAACAACATAGAATCCCACAGAGCATTTCTAAACTGCTAAACAGCTTCAAATACGCTGCAAGATTTTTACTTACCTAAAGGATATTGACATTTGGAAATTAATATAAATATATGTACACCATACTCTATTCAATTGTAATCCATAATCAGCACAATGTAGTAAAAGTAATGACAACTATACTTCTAGAATACTGTTGTTAATCTATGAGCATGTGCTTGTCTTAGTAATTTGTACTTACTGTAAATTGTTTTTCCTAATTAATGTAATTAATGTGTAATTTTATGTTTGATTGTAAACCTGTGTATTTAATGTAATTTTTTATAAATGTTACTAATTGTACTATATTGTTAAGATTGTCACGATATGACCTAAGAAGTTGAAGCGACCTTAAATATATTTATTAGAAAAGAATTTCTTACTTGAAGAGAAACAACTGCAAAACGACTTAGCCAATAATGTAAAAACGCTCCAAACGGTACTAAAACAATTGACGGTAGTATTCTACATTTTCTCAACACCAGCATCAATACTCAGACCATAATACGAGAATCAATTGTACGAAAAATGGCGGCGCTCGTGACCCAGCATGTTATGTTAGGTTATATCCACCAAGTGTTTGTTTACTTTGATTGTGTGTTTGCAGAATTAATATAATTCACATTAAAGTGGCACTTAGTGAC
Organism: Mantis religiosa; assembly: GCA_030765055.1. Classification (NCBI taxonomy): domain Eukaryota; kingdom Metazoa; phylum Arthropoda; class Insecta; order Mantodea; family Mantidae; genus Mantis; species Mantis religiosa. The sequence goes on from JAUKNK010000056.1 coordinate 59,719, forward strand.
TAAAGAGTTAGTTTATAGTGAATTCTTAACATAACATTAAATTATAAAGTTTATGTAAACATATAGTGTGAAATTAATCATTTCTTCACACTAGCCGTATATAGGCTAGGGTTCAGGATAGATAAATCCCGGCCATGGCTTTGAATTTTTCATTTCCACTCTATCCTTTCAGTGTGAACTATTTTCGAAATTGGTCTTTCTTGTGTTCCTGGCTGCAAATCTAATAATGGTGGTGCACCTCATACGACAATATTTAAATTTCATAAAGAAAAATCTTTATGGGATAAGGGGATCAGGAACTTACACCATAAAGATTTTGAAGTAATAGACAAAACTGTCATAGCTATACCCACTCATAGTCATTATTAAAGATGACTAGTTATGTTCTTTTCAATAACATTCAAGATCCCAGCTTCAGTAATGTTCCTTCACTTAATGTGAGTTTCAAAGTATTTCATAACCTAGAAGTGAGTGTGTTTTTCAATATTATGAGCCTACCAGATCTTGTAGTGTGAGGGAACTGACACCTTCAAATGTGACAATTGGAGTAAACTCGACAATCTGGTGATTTCTCTTAAATATTATAGTATAAGTAGTATGTCCTTACCAGAAAAGGTTACTATGTAAACAATATAAAATAAACTTTATTACTTGCTACAGAGGATGATACAGTCCAGTAAAATAAAGTGTACTTTAGAACAGCTGGAGCTAGGCTGTGCTAGACAGGTTAAATGTGCTCCATATATTTTGATATGAGATACAAACATACCACATGCATATCCAGGAGCATATGAAACAAAAAGCAAAATTAATGCAGTGACATTAACACATCCTGTATATCTAAGACAATTTTAACAAAGATAGGACAAGCACCTCTTTCTTAGGAATACTCACAAAAATAAACAATATAGATGAACCTTTACATGTCAAAGTGAAGAAGTGTGTGAAAGTGCTGGCAAACATCTTCATGAACAATTAGGTACACAAAATGTTAAGTGAAGAAAAATATATCTAAACACTTATCCAAGAAAGTGAAAAATAGAGAAACCTGAAGAAAAGACACTGATTTACTTGGTGACAAGGTGAAAAGACGGAAGGAGCTCAAATTTAGCAGCCAGTAAATATTTCAGGTTAGCGTTTTCGTTTTATTTTTCTTTCTTTCGTTTCTTGTGCATGTGTTCTTGATTTTACCATTTCTGTTGTGTTCAAGAAAAATGTAACTTTTGTTTCATTTAATCATGTTTTCCTCTGTGTTTTTATTGTGTAAAATGTTAAATGCTTATGAGTTGTCATGCCTTATAAGTTACATTTTGATTGGAAGTATAAGGTGGAAAATGCATAATACTGATCTTGCTACTAAATGTGATAAACGCTTACGATTTGTCATGTTACTTTTTATTTATGTTATTACACGTTTTGGTTGAAAGTATAAAGTGATAAATGCTTAGTAGTTATCTTACTGCTTCTTAATATGGATCATATTATGTCCATTGTGTATAGTTTCCAATTTTGCTTAACCAGAGCCTCTGGGCTACGACGGACGCCACCTTGGAATCTGTATTATGGTCTGAGTATTGGAGTTGATTTTATGTTCTGAGTTTATAACTAAATTAAGGGGTATGAAGATATCTGTCTAAAAGAAAATACTGATGTGACAAAATTAACAGTGAAGCATAACGATTTTTATGAAAATAAAAATATGGAGGTTGCACTAATAAACTAAACGTAATTAAATTTTAATACTCATCAAGATTTTTCAGAACAACTCTAAGCGTCGCTTTGTCAGTCTGTCCGTACGCAATAAGCAACTGACATACCGCTATAAGTACATGCTTAGAAAGTGTTTTATATTGTAAGTTTATCAAGTGGTTGACGCTGTAAACACATAACGAATGCGTTTACCCAACGTGAGCACGATAAGCGTTACCGCTAGATAATCAGAATCTTATGGAAGAATCGCCTTCTCAAACATTCTGGCATTGCGCGTAGTCTTTAAGCCAGTGCTCTGGCTAAGCGAGTTAGTTTGGCAGCAAAACTGGTGATGACCTAAGTAAGTGTTCTTGCTGCAAGGGATTCGAGACGTCGTGTGTCCGATTTTACAGTGAGTGAACCATCGCGAAGAAAAGACCACGTCGGGTATATTTCGTTACGCCACCACGTTGATACGAAGAAATTGAAGTGGATGTGAGAACAAAGTGAAGTGATAGAGAACAGTGGAACTAGTTATAATTAGTGAAGTAACAGTTTGAGAAACTGCACGAAAGTCACATGGTGTCAGGAATGGGTTTGAACTGGAGGAAGTGATTAAGGAACTATTAAATAAAGTGATGGTCAAAATATCAGAGAGTAATTGCCATAATAGGGAAGATAGGGATGGAAACGAAATCCGGAATAGAGAAAATGCGAACAGGAATGAAGAACGAAACCAGAAAATGTAATCTGAAAAAATGTAATATGAGATCCCAACTATGTTTTCTCATCAACTTACAGCTAAATGCAACGGTGTAATAATGAAAGATGACTCGCAAAAGAATGCGCTATACGTACATGAAATCTGTCATAGAATATCAAATTAAAGCGGTGGTTGAGGTCTGGATTGGAAAACAAAATTGTTAGAGGAGCACACGAGAGGAAACAAGGGATGTCAACAACATCTAGACCAGCAGGTGAACGGAAGCAAGAGGATGGTAGACACCGAGGTGAAAGACCTGGAATCCTAGAACCATACTGAAGAGACATATTGACAATATCGCTTAATGAAAAAACCGTGGGGGGTAGCGAAGTTTGACGGTACTTTGTCCTGGACGGATTTCAGTAATACCAGAGGAGAGCTTGAAGTGAATAAGTCCTCAAAGAAACTGTCAACAATTCCATTGTTTGCTTCTTAAGAGCGGTGTGGAAGGGTGGTGACAACAATGTGACATCCGCACGATAGGCTCTGGGTCTCGGTCACACATCCAATGTCAATCTAGAAGGTAGCCGACAGTGTTAATCGTGATTGTCTTTCTACAGATCTCATATCTGTGTTCGACTTGAGCAGCTCTGAGGAGGGAGCTATGTGACACAATACACAACATCTCAAGAGCAAGGTGATCGGGAGGTGATGGTCGGGCAGCCAGAACGTAAACAAATATGCAGCGCGTTCATCCAGCGTAAACACGATAAGCTGTATCATAGAACCTCCTAATTAGAGTGAGGGGGAAGGTAGTTGCACGCGGAGCGATACATGTCAGCGGAGCAAAGTTTCATGAAACAGAGATAAAAGGATCGCCTTCTCAAACGTTCCAGCCCTGTATGGAAATTTCCAACCAAAAGTGCTGTCGCGATGCAAGTGAAACAGAGAGTTTACTAAGGCGTTTATGATGTGACGAAATGTTCAAACCCGATCCAGAACGATGGTTTTAAGTGTGTTTAAATGCGACTCCATATCAGTAAATGTACTGGCATATAAAGGAATTCCTGTGGGAACTCTGTTTCGGCACACCAACGGTGTTGGAAGTTTACAGTTACATTAAAAAACAATATTTATTTCGAGCGAGTTGCTGACAACTGACGACGTCTAGTGAATGATGTATTGCAAGGGTTTCGTTGTGTATTTAACTCTCCAGGGAGAGAACTGTTTGGAAGAAAGGCTTCTTATTGATTATGACACCACGTCAACGCAAAGGGAGTGAAATGAATGTAAATATAACGTGAAGTGACAGTGAAACATAGGACCCAGTACTCATCAATGAAATGGCTCTTTGAAATGACCAAACGCACAGTATATAGGACCTTGAAGATAAATTTTGACTCACTTTAATCTTTGTCATCGATAAAAAATTAAAGACAATTGCAGTTTCTAATGTGCAAAGGGAGCTATTTTTTATATACCAGAGTTTGGACTTCTGTTGTAGCCACATTTCAAATTTGGTAGAAATCCCTACAAAATTAAGATCAGTTAAGATAAAGAGACTTGAAAGTTTGCCACGAATATTTCTCAAATAACGATAAACACTTTAACATTTTGTCATAAATACTACAATGAAATATGTGGGCATGTAATTAACTACAAACATGTGAGGGGAAATGCTTCTGTATTTTATTTATTGTTTTTGTTGCAATTAGAAGCGGAATGCAAACACAATGCAAGTACTCGAAACCTGTCACCGTAATAAATAGCCCGGTTGCTACGCAGTGTAATGATTTGTGTTTAGGCCTTTCGTGTGGAAAACTGAGATTGGATTCCACACTGCGTATTAAAACTTTAAGCCTGAAATACGTTTAGCATATTTGTAATTACTTTACATTGGACTGCAAGACATAGCAGTGGTTTTTGTTTTACATTTATTACCATGAATTAAGATCATTTAAATTATCCTTTGATTATCTATATGAACCTCTTCAGGCCAATTTTTCTTTAAAATATATTTATAAATTAAGGCAACACCTTACCTAACACTGAAAACAATGGCACTCATGTAATATTCTTGAGACACAATGATTCTAGCAGATACTGCATATCACTGACGTCTAGCGGACAGTCGGGGTAACGTACAGAAGGAGTATCGTAGCTGTGGAGCAGTATATGTAGGTTTGCTGAGAAGAATCAAATCAAATCAAATTTATTCATCCTTTAAAATCAAATCTGTACCTAGTACCTTGATAGAGGATACGTCAATAAATTTACACTTAATATTATAAAGTTAAACATCAAATATAACTAACCTAAATTCAATTATAATGTAACACAAATTGGATATAATTATAAATGAGAGAAATGAACAAGCTAAGTAAATTCAGGTTTTATGATTATCTGGATTTGTTAAATTGTAGATATTCCTTTACTGTGTAAAAGCAGTGCTCCTGCAAGAAAGCCCTTGTTCCAATTTTAAACAAATTGTAGTTATCGATGCTTTTGATGTAATTAGGAAGGGAATTATAAACTATTGTGCAGGAATGCAGCACTCCATTCTTAAACATTGTAGTTCTGATTGAGGTTATGTGTATATCCTTAATATGCCTCGTGTAATGCACATGGACACTTCCGTTGTTTTGAAAGTTAAATATATTTCTTTTTACAAATAAAGCTGTCTCCAGTATATAAACACATGCCAAAGGAAGTATGCAAAGCTTTTTGAACAGTGGCTTATATGGACATAGCATTCTTTCGTTGCCTATAATTCAAATGGCTTGTTTTTGTTTAATAAATACATCTTTGGCTTCTGGTGAATTTCCCCAAAATATTATTCCATATTTAATACAGAATATGTATGTGCATAATAGGACATTAAAAGTACACGAAGCATGTTTTCTGTGAATTTCTTAGTGCAGATACACCAAGATCATTACAAGGTAACACTGAATAGATTTCTCAACATGTTTTATAAAGTACATAAGTTGGGAGTCGCTATTTATGGCTACCAATTTATACTTTAATCCATCTTGTAATGCTGTGTTTGAAGAGTGTTTCTTTTGATAAATCCAACATGTCGTCGGCGGGTAATAGCGCTCAATCCTTAGCATTCAATCCTTAGCACTATTACCCACCAGACGAGTGCTATTGTCCAAGATATATTTGAATGTTAGAAATATCTTGTCCAACGAATCACTTATAGTTATATGGGATTTGTTCCTATCCATTAATCTTATACCAGAATACAAATAAATAGCAGCTCATGGGTATCAGTGTACTGGTATTTGGTCTCTCAACTCAGATCAGTTCAGGGATGAAGATTTTATGGCAACAGAAATATTACAACTACCGGTAGGCCAACAACCAGAGAATAACAGACACTTTCTGATGCGGACGAAGATGACGTAACATCTAGTGGACCTACACATCAAGAAGCGCATGTATTGGACATGATCTCAGTAACAACCAGTTCTACCGCCACTGTACCAACAATATCAGAGTGGTCTACCAATTCATTGTTCCAGTTAGCAGAATTAGCCTCTCCCTTCTTCACCAATTACTTCTATCTCCAGAGACCCAGAAACGCCCAATAGCTCCACCAACATTTCCGTCACAGATATTTCCTCCATTTCAGGTCCAAAAAAATGATATCTCAGATTATAACAGCGTCTCCAATGAAAGAACAACCTCAGGAAGCAGAGAGACGGCGATCCCTAAAAGGTTGCACAAAAACATTAGAACCAAAAGGAATAGCACCAAAAAGGCCGAGAAGAAGAATCCCAAGATACGAAAAATAGTAAGGAAAATCAATTTGCCTGATAGCTTTAGTGACTAAGATTCCATGAACTAATTAAATTTATGTGACGATGACGAACTTGAAGATCTGGAACCTGTGTCTAAAAATATCTGTTTTATTTTGGACAAAATAACGAACTGTGACTCCGTTGTGTCTGCTGCTCTGAATGGACACGTGAGTAGTGCAGTGGAGCCGACACACCTGATAATTATAAATGCGATTATTGCATAAAGATATATTAAATTGGTTTATTCAGTTTCGAGCTCATTAACCGCACATGGCGGGCAATACCACTCGACACAAACCTTTATATTTGTTTATTTTCATAGCTTCCTGATTAAATAAATGTCTTGATTTGTATTCCTTTCTAGAGTCTATTCATATAACTTGCAATTTATTGTTTTAAAATGATTTCTGCAATTATACTTAAGATCGCTGAACAATTTTGCCTAAGTGAGTGCCACTACCCTACTCTCCCCTAAAGCCTTGTGAAATCTTGTAAATTTAGAAAAAAGCTTATAACATAACCGTGCAGTGAAACTCTAGTTGGGTAGACTTAAAAATGTAAATTGCACACTGATGTATTCCATTAAACCACACATCCATGACCCTGATGCTTTTACATGACTAAGAAACAAGTGACAGTGCTAAATGAAAAATGTTATGTATACCGCCGACGCCCTTTGTTTATATGGCTATGTAAACAAATCGGGAAAATGTATTACTCCGCCGGCTACTGTGGTTGGAGGGAACATTCACGCTATTTTATTCCCACGTAACAAACATGTGCGCTGTCAACGAACTTCTATGCTAGGTTTTGTCCTGCGTTTTCGATGTTTGAGTAGCTTATACGATAGAACTTTTACGTTATTTTTAAATGCAAACAACAATTATTTAAATATTTGATTTCTTCACATAATTCCACCTCATTTATAAATAAAAAATTAAGATACTGGTCTTTCTGCGCAATAATAGTGCTAAATAATTGTGTTTAGCCACTTCGGCAACGACTTGAAAGTTCTACTGGCATGCAACTGAGAAAAAGAGAAACATTTTACGTACTTAATTGGAATCTGACAACAGATGAATTCCTTAAAAGACTTCCGCTTCCGAATTTTCCTTTGATAATTCCTTCGCCACAAAAATATATCTTCATGTATAGCAATTATATTTTTTCAGTTTCTGTAAACAAACTCAAAACCTATGTCGCGAAGAATGGTGTAGAATATCGTTTTAGTAAAGCTCGGCAATTCGGGATTGTTCTTTATTACTTAAAGCACTTTTGTAATTGCTCGTGGTTCGTTTCTTTCAGAGAAGCTATGCATCTTGAACGAATAGCACTTTTAGCAAATTCATGAAATACACCTACAACAACTGGCTTAATTTTGATGCTTTCCTGGGGTGCAAAACCGGCCCGTTTTCATAACTTCACTTCGAGCAGCATTTGTACAAACGTGACGCTGTAACAGTATAACTGCTTTATTCTTTTGGCAGATTTAGTCCTCCATTATTAAAGTGAGCATTTTTCACACAACTTGAGAAAACCACATTCAAATAATTTGTTTTACGCCACTTTTTAACGATTTTTCTCTGTGGTGTTTACATATTGCACGTAAGCAGCCGCGATTCTCCCATTTCTCTCTGCTGTTAAACTACGCAAGCGCAGCGTGTATTCTGATTCACATGAGAAGATCCGGGATTTAAAATACTTACATGTTGTAAGTCGCCATTAAGGTAGTTGTCTCATGTGTTTATGAGAACTCCTAGTGGTTTACCGGGAAAAACACGAGTCAGTTGGAGAATTTAATGTCATGTTGGCACGTTGGCCATAGTAGCTCAATGGGCTACAGGGGCTGGACGGAGACCAGAAGATCCGTGGTTCAAATCCCGGTTATGGCATTGAATTTTTCAGTCTTACTCTATCTTTCCATACTTGTTAACATAATTCCCAATAATGAAACGCCGTATTTAAAGGTGTTGAAGAATAATACGCTAGTTTACAGTATGTAAGGGGAGGCATCGTCTTTTGCCCCATCCTTTTCATCACCGATCACGGTATTAGGTGATTCGGGTTCCACTAGGCGGGAAAGTCAGGGTGAGGGAATTTGAAGCACTGAGACCGATAGAGCAACCGGGGTTGAGGGGCTAGCCCAGCGAGAGAAAGGGATGACAATATGAGTATTTTTTGGTGTAATATACGTCCTCCAACGTTAAGTCATATCGGACGATGAATGGAATGGGTGAAATGATGCTCAGATGAGCCCAGGGTCCATAGAGCTTAGAGTTACCCAACATTCGTCTTTTAGGATAAGGGAAAACCCTATAGAAAACCTTATCCAGGTAACGCACCCTGACCGAGATTCGAACTCGCGACCTCTTGAACGTGAGGTAGACACGCTACCACCACGCTAATGAGGAGGGCAATATAAAGGTGAAATGGATGCTGTGAAAAATGAATGATGGAACATTTGGAGTAAGGATGGTGAGGGAAACTGGAGGTCCCGGAGAAAAACCGCCCCTGCGCCGTGTTGTCCACCACCAATTTCACTTTGCTTGAAAAGTGGGAGCGAACCCGTGCCGCCTGGTGAGACCCAAGCTCCAACCCCAGCGGTGAGATCCACTTGTCCTTCTTAGCTGCTCGTTTTAAATTTTCATAATACTGAGTTAGAACATGCATTGAAAAGAATATGCCGATCTCACCTTTGTTTCAAGTATTAATAACTTTGCGATTTTATATTTCACTGAGTAATGTGGATAATACATTGTCCACCTCCCGTCTTGAAATGTTTAAGTCACTCGTCACTTGTCAATCGCTCCTCGTTTTAAATTTACGTAATACCGAGTTAGAACATGCATAGAAAGGAATATGCCGATCTCGACTTTGCTTCAAGTATTAATAATTTTGCTGGTTTATAATTCACTGAATTATGTGGATAATACACTGTCCATCTCCCATCTTGAAACGTTCAAATCACTTGTCCTTCGTACCTCGTTTTAAATTTACGTAATACTGACGAAGTTCTTTCGTGCTTCTAGTAGTGACACATGCATTTGAATTAAATTCGTTTCCAATATTTTCCCACATGACACCTTTCTCTTTTACATGAACCGCATCCGTCCCCTTATTTGCCACGACATCCTTACAGTTTGTCACCAATTCAATTTCAAATCTTTCTCCACGGATGGGAAATCTGTCTCACGGCTTTTGTTTACGATTTTCTTCACCCGCACAGTTTTTCAGCTGTATGCAGACGAAAATGAAAACAAAAGCGCATCGCAGTACGTTCAGAAAATAATACTCAATGCCTTCTACAGCTCTAAAATTTACAAGTTTTTTGGCGCTAACACGTGTTTGTTAACATTTTCAGAAAACGGGTTGGTGAAATGCAAGAAATTTAGCATTAGTGCTAGTGCTGTGACAATTGTTACGTTACACTTCTTAACGTCGATTTTAACATCTGTTGATGAAATCGGGCATTAGTGTTTATAACATTTATTAAAATATCCTGATGCTGGGAGAGATGTACGCTCCCGAAACGTCTATTTCTAATCGTCTTTTCACCTGGCTTGTTTCCCGAGAAGATCTTGAACAAGCCCTGATATTTTGCATATATGAAGTCAAACACTCGGCAAGTAAAATGTGAACCATATGAACTGGCCTGGCCTGGCTAAAACTAGTGGGGGAAATAGAAGCTATCAGGTGTTCACTGAAAATGGCACTTGAATCGCTTCCCACGAAAAATTTTACAGATGTATTGTTTTATCTTGAAAAGTGCACAGCGATGCGCAGTGGTATCTGGACAAGTTCACCCCAGAACGGTTGCAACTGGAGGGGAGGGCAGGTCAGCTGCGTAAAGTCTGTTTAGCCAACGTGTATGCAGTTCCCAGTCAAAGGGACCTCAAAGAACCTGACCTTTCCGCCCACTAATGACCGTCATGAATCTATCTCCACACTTCAGAAATGGAACACTGACGTTGGGGAGCAATAGCAACCCCGCTTTTCTGAAAATGACAGTTGCATGTCTACTCCGCGTGGAGTCTCAGTTGCCAAAGTTCCAACTTCCACTTGTTCTGTTTCATTAGGTGCAAGACGGTGATGTTAAAATGTTGCAACCTTGTAGAGGGGACCGTCAGGAGGAGGGTCCATGTTGTAAAACGATTATGAGGGTTCCTCAAAGAAAGCGGCCGCCGTGCACTTGCGTTGAGTAGACAGACTTTACCTGTTGCGAGCAAGTGAACACGTGCAGAGTTACTCGATAACACTACAGCTTGTTTCAACATGTGCTTGTCTCCTGGTTCCAAGAGAGCATTTATAAATGACGCCTCCTAGCAGCGCATTAGGAAATACCAAGAGAGCATTTATAAATGACGCCTCCTAGCAGCGCATTAGGAAATACAGTGCTACATTTAAAATCACGAGAAGTAGTAACCAATATCCATAGATTTATAAAAAAGGAACAATGGTCTGGGTCAGCTATAAAAATCTGGGGAAAGGTATCTGAGGCAACAGTTGTGTCTGAAAGCAGTTCAGGAGAGTTATTAAGAAAAGAAAAGCCATTGGTGCTAGTGCAACAACGTCCTTCTCTATGCCCAATAAACAAAGATTAAGAACATGCATAAAATCTAATTTGGATGTCTTAATTCATAAGTAGTTAGGCGAACTATGAATAATTTTTAAAGCACAGAAAAACAAAGACCAACTTTGAAGAAAGTGCTTATGAAGCTAAAAATTCTACTGACTTCCAAGGCAGTGTCTGAACATTAATAGGTGTTCTTTTGAAGCTAGGATTATCTGAAAAAAGAAAACACTAAGCGTGACAGACAAATTTTAATCGACAATCGCACCATACGTGCGAAAAGGCTGAAGTATTTACGAAATATTCGGAGATATCGAAGTGAAGTTTATATAGTTTATATGGATGAAACTTATATAAATACAGCACATGCTGGACCACATGCCTGGAGTGAAATACGTTACAGGGACTCTGCAGCGATATTGAAAGGCCGACAGGTGGTTATCATGCCTGCTGGAGGAGAACAGGATTTTGTTCCAAATGCCTATGTACTATTTAAGATCCAACAAAAGCGTGGATATTACTGCCATAGTAAGGATTACAACTTAGTTTATAGGAGTTGCAAAACTTGCTTCGAGAATGAAATTTGTATTTAGACACCTTATGCACCGCCCTCCGCTCTCGTAATCTTACGCGTGTGACGCATTGTGGCGATAGGTGCACTATCCCCACCACAGTTGCTACTCATCCCTACCGCGCAGGATTCCTGTCAAGATAAAATAATACATCTGTACATTGTATCAAGCGCATTCTATTGGCGATTGTTTATACGAGATGTAATTTTTTTGGCTCTTCTCTCTACAGCATTAATATCACAACACAGAACATTTTCCATTATAAATCTGAAAATTGTATTCTCTGCAATTATACTAATGCCCACAAACATTAGATATTCAATTTTTACTGAAAAATACGACGCCATCACGTTACCTAAAATATATGTATATTCGGTAAATAGCCCTTTGTATCCTATTCCAAAGTACGTGTTTTGTTACACACTTCTTATTTTGATAAACTTAGGTTAAGTATAGGAAACTTTCATACTTGTAATGGATTAATTCTCTGTATTGCAATTACACTGTGGTGTAAACAGTAAAGTTTCTTTTGCACATGTCTTTGCATACTTCGAAATTCTACAACCAATAATTTATGTGCTCCAGTCTCATGATGAGGAGCCTTAATAGGAACTTCTTACAAACGTCAATTCTTCCATTCAATTAAGGTAAATAGTGATACACATTTGTGGAAATGGTCTTATTGCATACTTATAAGTAGATTGGGAATATGGGAATACAGTGGACCTTAAGCGAAACTCGGGTCTCTTAAGAACTAATCGCTATGCAATGGTTTGAATTAGGGTCACACACATTTATAAAAATGCCATTTTAGGATTCAGAGAATTTCAAAATGTGTATTTATATAAATATTAATATAATATCGATATAAAATTTCTAGTGGAGTACAATAACTTCTTTGGTTATACAGGAACATAAATAAAATCGTAGTTGCGGCGAAATCTCGATGGAGTGCTGTACTCACTACTACAATTAGCTTTAGAGGATATAAAAAATACCTGGGCTCAGCCGGGATTTGTACCCATGGACCTCCTGCACCCAAAGCAGGAATCATACCCCGAGACCACTGAGCCAATTGCTCTGCAGGCCGCAATTACTGTGATATAATCAGCATATAAACGTTGAAACACGTATCTTGGCCTTATGTTTTAGTTCTAAACGCTACATTTTACCAAAAATCACGTAATTTGTTGAAGTTTACATGCATAAGATATTCTTTACTTTTTTATCTTCCTTAGCATCTATTTATATAGGCAGAGAATATTTTCCACTTCATCCAAAATGTCATTTTGATATTTCATCGGGGATCGGTTATTGAGATGCCTAGTGCAGAAAGTAGGGCACGCGTAGTAATTTGTTTGTCTTGCTTTCTTTTCCATTTTTATCTTTCCACCACAAGTGTTTTGTTACCAAGAATCACCCAGGAATAAACATATGAATACCGTTCCCGCATTTGTTTTTATATGTATAGGACAATATGTAATGCAAATACATTTTATGAATATACATTCGCTTTTACTTATCTGTTTGATGCTTGGCCTATTCGATTTTAATACAGAAATGTGTAATGAAAGTTTGTTAGCAAAACAAGATAGAAGCATAAACTGTGGCAAGAATAATTTGTTGAAGGGAAAGTGGAGTGAGAGAAGGACAACTGGGCAAATTTCAACTGTCACTTTTCGTTTTCTCTCCTGTTAATACAAACAGTGGAATTTAAAAGCCCTACTGTGTCCGCATGCTACGGTTTGTGAGTAAGCTCTTGTAACACATAAAACATGAACACTTAAAAAGGAAAGTGTATTTATACATGGACTAGACTGTTGTATGGTACGGAAGTAGGTTCAAACTTTTATCTATGCCGCCAAGTGGGGCGCTCTCGGCAGGAAGATGGGGTGATAGGAGACAGGGCGGCCGTCTCAAGGAGCCACGGCAGTGCAGAGGGCAGGGTCTCTACAATAGACCAGTTGGTAATTCCCCGGCAGGGCAGTACAACCGGCACTGGTAACCAGCATTAATGAAATTGCACATAATGAAATTAATACACCTCTAATTAATGTGAATAAAAAGAGGATTTTTGTCAAATTATTGGGCAATAGAAAAGCATTCCCCCACCGCAATCATGAAACGGCCCACTAGGCTGGCCCGGAGAGGAAGTTATTATTAGAGGCATATCATCCTGCCATGCAACGCCCAGACTCCCGCCGGCACTTCTAACCTGAAAGACACCACCAGATGAGAGATTATCTAAAGTGATACTGGAAAAGGAATGGAGGAGCAGGAATTTTGGGTAATGTAATTAAGCTACCGAGCATTCATCTGGGAAAAGAAAAAGGATTATATAGGCCTACCATGGGAATCGAACTTGGAACTGCCGAATGCAGGCTACAGACGAAACCGACTCATTTATCCTGCTCTGTGTTTTCGGTATGAATAAAATTCAGGAAAAATTCTCTTAAAATTAAAAGCATATCCACTTCTTCCTTGCTAATATTAATGCCCAATTTCAGCAACAGATGTTAAAATTGACGTAAACAAATGTAATGTGACAATTGTCTCAGTGCTAACAAAGCTGTTAAATTTCTTGCATTTCACCAACCTGTTTTCTGAAAATGATAACAAACATGTGTTAACGCCAAGAGACTTGTAAATATTACAGCTATAGAAGGCTATGGATGAGTCGAATTATCTTCTGAACCTACTACGATGCTCTTTTGTTTTCATTTTCGTCTGCACACAGCTGAAAAAATGGAGGGTAAACAAAATCGTAAACAAGCGCCATGGTACGAATTTCTCATCCATGGAGAAAGAATTTTTGACTGAATAGGTGATAAAGTAGAAGGATATCGTGGAAAATAGGAGAACGGATGCTGTGAATGTAAAAGAGAAAGATGTCATGTGAGAAAAAATTGGAAACAAAAATTTATATCAAATGCATGTGTCATTACTAGAAGGACGAAACAACTTCGTCAGTATTACGTAAATTTAAAACGAGGTGCAAAGGACAGAAATGACGAGTGACTTGAACGTTTCAAGACGGGAGGTGGAGACTGTATTATCCACATAATTCAGTGAATTATAAAATAGCAAAGTTATTAATATTTGAAGCAAAGGCGAGATCGGCATATTCCTTTCGATGCATGTTCTAACCTCTCTTGTACTCCGCAGTAACCTTCATAGTAACTTGTATCCACAGTCTATACCGCCGTAGACAATTTTCTTCTGATAGCTCTTCAAATTACGAGAGCTGTTCAATAAAGAATGATCATAACTTACTTACGGTCATAATTTTTCGCACCAAAATTCAATCTTATTATATAAAACAAACATAATATAAAAATAAAAAGTTTAATATAAAAAAAACAACCCGTAGTAGTTTCATTGTTGGTACTCCTGGTTCCCGCCTATGAGAACCAGGCAAGGTCAGACATGTTCAGTATCGCCTAGCACTGCAATGGAGGTAATATGTAGTTAAAATTGATGTTAGAGGAAGATCCGGAGTTTCATTCAAACGTAATCACTGCTGATGAAACTTGACTACATCATTCTGATCTTGAGAGCAAACAGCAAAGCTGTGTGGAAATCTCCTTCATCAACAACCCCCCCCCCCCCAAAAGTGGCTGCTTCTGGTGGGAAAGTTATGGTCTCATTTTTTGATATTGTGACTTTGTGGGTTCCTGAAATGAAAAGTCCAATTGCACCATTAAAAAATGTTCTTTATTTCCACCGAATTACAACTGGAACACTTGCCGATTACACAGAATTACGTAACGCACATAATTACAACTCACCAGTTCGTCTGTCGCAGGTCCACTGCACTCGCAGTTACGTAAACTCCTCCGATGCACTTTCACAGTCTTCCGGTCCGTTAACTCACTCGGCGCTCCTCGCGCTGCTCGCCAAGAATTGAACTCACTCGCCACTGCAGCCCCTTTTATAGGAATATCACTGCTCTCTGGAAGCCTCGCGGTTCAGTGAATCATCAGGAAGGTTCGAGACGCCAGGGGGAGGGGGAAGAGGCGGCACAGTGACGTTTTTCAAGCCACCCATCGTTACTGCTACAAGATAAATGGGTAGGCGTGGTGGAATACTTCCCTTCTGGCCCTAATGCTGGCCGGTTCTATCGGGAGTTCCGACGTTCCGGTGACACTGCTCCCACATCAAAGCTGGACGTCCCGAACAGCACCATCGTAGCGTGCCAGGCGATCCAGGTATACCACCAACATCTTCCCTCGGGGAACCTTCTGGATGCGGTAGACCACGTCGCTAAACCTCTTCATCACTCGGTACGGCCCTTGCCATGGCTGCTGGAGCTTCGGACAGCGTCCCTTGGTCCGGGTAGGGCGGTACAGCCAGACCAGGTCGCCTTGCTGGAACCCTTGACTCTTGGCTGGCCTGTCATACCGGGTCTTCATGCGGTCGCTCGCCTTCTGGATGTTCTGGCGAGCCACCTCGTGCATGTCGTGGAGATGGTCCACCAGGTTCTCCACATACTCGGTCACTGGCTGTTTCGCTTCCGGAGGGCTTCCAAAAGCCAGATCACAACAGGTCACAAGGGATGCGTAACTCTCGGCCGAACATTAAGCTGGCTGGCGTCATCCCAGTTGTGTCGTGTGTAGACGAGCGGTGGGCCAGCAAGAATAGTGGCACTTTGAAGTCCCAGTCTCGTTAATGGCTGGCCACCACCTTCCTCAGGTGTTCCTCTAAGGTCTTAATGTACATTCCGACCATGCAATCAAACTGGGGATGTAGAAGCGTCGTGCGCGTCTTGTTCACCCGAAGCCTTTGTAGTGTCTCCTTCATTAGGTTGAACTCAAATTTGGTACCCTGACCACTGTGTAGTTCTAACGGCACCCCAAATCAAAAGAACGCTAGCTACACAAGGCAGTCTGTGATTGTCTTTGCCTCTTGGTTTGGGATGGCATACACCTCCGGCCACTTGGTGAAGTAGTCCACGACCACCATTAGGTACGTGTTGTCTTGGTCGGAAACTGGGAACGGTCCAGCAATGTCAACGGCGATCCGTTCGAATGGCGCTCCGACGTTGTACTACTGCATGCGACCCCGGCTCCTAGTCTGGGGGCCGCGAATCGCCACGCATACGTGACACCGACGGCAACAACTCTCAGCATGTGCACGGAGTATCAGCCAGTAGTAGCGCTGCCGTAGTTTGTCAATCGTTTGGTTCGCTCCCGAATGTGTCCTCCTGAAGTACCGGCGTGCGCTTCCTCCAAGACTTCCGGGACCTTAATCAGGGGAAGTACCAACTGTTCTCTCTGCGTCTTCCTATTGGGCGATTCCCATGCCGGAACAGCACGCCCTCTCTGGTCTTCAACGAGTCCCATTGGGCCCAGTACGACTTTTATGTAGCGCTCCTAGGTGCGATGTCCTCCCAGGTTGGTCTCGTCCCTGCCTCCACTTCCCTCAAGAGTGACCCCAAGTCTGCGTCTGCCAGCTGCTCCCTCCTCAGGCCTGCGCTATCCCAGCCATCCGCAGGCACTGCCGTGACTACTCGGAATGCTGCGGCACGCTACTTAGCTTTCACTCTGGTGCACTGGCCGCACTCTTCTGGACAGGTTCTTCGAGACATGCCGTCAGTGTTACCGTGGATCTTTCCTCTACGATGTTCCGAGGTGAAGTCGTACTCCTGCAGCCTCTGGACCCAACGTGCTGTCTGGCCTTCCAGGTTCCTAAAGCTCAATAGCCAGGTTAGGGCGGAATGGTCAGTCCTCAAGTGGAATGGCTGAACGTACAGATACTTGTGGAAGTGCTCCAAGGTCTTTACTACCGCCAGTAACTCTCGTCGGGTGACACAGTAGTTCTTCTCCGCCTTGGATAGCGTCTTGGTGTAGAAGGCTATCACCCGCTCATGGCCGTCCTGGATCTGCGATAGGACGCCTCCAATGCAATGGTCGCTGGCGTCGGTGTCCACAATGAAGGCGCCACCCGGTTGTGGAAAACCTAAAACTGGAGCACTGCACAGGGTCTTCTTCAGGTACTGGAAATCGTCTTCGGCGTCCTCCGTCTACACATAAGACGGGTGTTCTTCTGTCAGGCGGGTGAGGGGTTTGGCGATGTTGGAGAACCCCTTTATGAAGCGTAGGTAATAACTGCACAGCCCCAGGAAACTACGCAACTCTTTCTTATCCTTTGGGTGAGACCAATCTCTCACAGACTGTGTCTTTTCCGGGCCTGTGGCCACTTCGGTTGCCAAGACTACTAAGTAGTTCATTTGCTTGTGGAAGAGCTGGTAATTCTTCTCGTGCAGCTTCAAGTTGCTCGCCTGCAGTCTCTGAAGCACCTTACTCAGATTGTCGAGATGCTCTTCAAAAGTCTTCCCGACGATGATGTCGTCCAAGTATAGCAGGCAGGCGTCGTATGTCAGTCCTCTCATCACTGACTCCATGAGGCGTTGGAAGGTAGCCGGTGCGTTGCAGAGGCCAAAGGGCATAACTGTGAACTGCCAGAGCCCTTGGCCTACCCAGATTGCGGTCTTCACCTTGTCTCTGGGGTCTAGAGCTACCGGCCAGTAGCCCGAATTCAGGTCCAAGGTCGTGAACCACTTTGCAGCAGCTAGCGTGTCCAAGGTGTCGTTAATCCGGGGTAAGGGAAAACAGTCCTTCCGGGTGACAGCGTTCAACTTTCCGTAGTCTACGCAGAACCACCGTTCTTCTTCGTCACCAAGACTACAGGGGAATACCAAGGGCTGTCAGACTCTTCAATCACTCCCCTGGATCTCATGTCCTCCAGCATGTCTCGTACCGCCCCTTGCTTCGCCAGCGGAACGCGTCTAGGCGGTTGTCGAGTAGGCCGGGCGTCGCCGGTGTCGATGCGGTGAAGTACTTTATCCGTTCCGCCGTAGACACTGTCGCCTTGGCTGAAGACGCGCTGGTATCGCCTCAGCAGTTGCCGAACTTTCTCCAGCTGTTCTGCGGTCAGGTAGTCGGCCACCCTCTCCAGTAAGTCTTCTATCCAGGGCGCCAGGTGTTGCGTCGGCACCGGCTCAGTGTCTTGTCGATAGCTGTCACTCTGACCACGGGCTCGCAAGTCCCCAGCTCCGTTCCAGCCTGGACGTCGTGGTCGGTGTCCGTTGGACTTAGCAGTCTTACTGGCACATCCTCTCAGAACGGCAGCAGTGCCCTGGCTACACAAAATCCGTGTACAGGCATCTTCTGGTCCAGCATCATGTTCCTGGTCGTCTGGCCTTCCTGTCGCACCGTTACCACAACCTGGCTCCTCGCGGGGACTACCACGTCTTCGTTCAAAGTGACACTGCAGATTCCAAGGCGCTCTTCAGATTAAAGGAGTATAACCTCTTCTCCGTTGAGCCGCAGGACTTTCCTGTCGACGTCGACCGTCACCTTGTGGCTCTTGAGGGCATCCAATCCCTGAAATATCTCCTCGGCCACCTTCGCGACGAACACCCACAGAGGCACGGCACTCCGTCCCAAGGCCAGCTCCAGAAGGGCCTCCTTCTCCACAGGCAAGGTGTCGCCCGATGCCGTGACAAGCTGGTATGGAAGGCTCGGCTTTCTTGTCGGCAAACCCTTCGCCACGTCAGGTCTGATGATGGTCACGGCTGCCCCGGTATCCAACAGCACGCGGCACGGCTTCCCTCTCACCCAACCGTCCGCGATGAGGCTGTCATTCAAACGCCGGCTGACGGCGTGCAGTGTCACTCGAGGGAATGGTGGTGATGGCGCCGACGTGCCCCTCTCCACGACGGCCCTTGCTCATTTTGCGGCTGCTCTTCCTCGTGTGGGCAGTCTCTCTCCAGGTGTCCCGGCTGTCCACATCCCCAACACAGGCCACTAGGTCTTCGCTGGCGTCTGTCGGCTGGTCTTCTGTCTCCGGTGTAGCGGAAACTCGTTTTCGACGTCGGGATAGCTGTTACCTTGGCGGCCTCCATCCTTAATGCTGTCGTTAGCACCTCGTGGATGGTTTTATAATCTCCGAGCATTAGGCGCTGACGAATCTCCGTGTCTCGTACCCCGTCAACGAATGTGTAGGCAGCTTCCCGGTATACGAACTCTGGTGGGAGGTCGACTAGGGCCTTGCCAGCCAGTTGTTCAACTGCCAGTGCGAACTCCTGTAGCCTCTCCCCTGGCTGCTGTGACCTTGCCTTTAGCTGGCTGCGGCACGCTGCGGCTAAGTGGTGGTTTCCAAAACGATTCTCCAGAGCCTCCCAAAATTCCTTGGGCGCCGCCGTTGTCTGTACCGCGTTTAGGACTTCCGCGGCCCGTCCCTGGATGCTGGCTATTAACTGTGTGGCCTCCTCATCTGGTGACCATTTGTTGTGCTTGGCCACTGCGTCGAATTGGCGGCGGAAGATCTCAAACGTTGAGGCGCCGTCATATTCCGGAGGTTTGATGCGCGCCGATGTTGTGTCGCGTCCGGGCTCGTCGGCCTTCAAATCCTTCAAACTCCTGCCGACAACGTCGTCCACCATGCCGTTCAGGGACTTGACGCTGCTGTCGGCCTTTTCTTCCAGGTTGCTAACGCGGTTAGCAAGGTCTTCGACGTCTTCCACCGTGGCGTTCAGGGACTTGGCGTTACTGTCGGCCTTTTCATCTATGTAATTGAAGCGGTTCGCCAGGTTCTCGACGCGCTCGTCTACTTGGCCCATCCGCTTGCCCAGCTCCGTCACGTCATCCCTCACGCCGGCCAACCGTTCTTCGAATTTGGTGGCGAGAGCCTCGTTCGCCGCTTTAATTTCCGTGGTCAATTCGATCTTCATTGCAGTCAGATTGTGATTTGCCGTCTCCAGCTTTGCGGCCAGGTCGCTATTTGCCACCTCCGTCTTCGGTGTTAATTCGTTCGTCTTCTCCAAAATCTTTTCCAATGCCAATTCCATGGTCCTTATCCCACTTCCTGACGCCAGTTGTGACTTTGTGGGTTTGTTAAATGGAAAGTCCAATTGCACAACTCAAAAATGTTCTTTATTTCCACCGAATTACAATCGGAACACTTGCCGATTACACAGAATTACGTAATGCACACAATTACAATTCACCAGTTCGTCTGTCACAGGTCCATTGCACTCGCAGTTACGTACACTCCTCCGATGCACGTTCACAGTCTTCCCGTCCGTTAGCTCACTCGGCGCGCATCGCGCTGCTCGCCAAGAACTGAACTCACTCGTCACTGCAGCCCCTTTTATAGGAATATCGCTGTTTTCTGGAAGCCTCGCGGTTCAGTGAATCATCACGAAAGTTCGAGACGGCAGGAAGAGGGGGAAGAGACAGCACAGTGACGTTTTTCCAGCCACCCCTCGTTACTGCTACAAGATAAATGGGTAGGCGTCGCGGAATACTTCCCTTCTGGCCCTACTGCTGACCGGTTGTATCGGGAGTTCCGACGTTCGGGTGACAATATTCATGGATTGGTTTATCAGCATGTTGTACCTGCACACATATCAGTAACTGGTCAATACTACAGGGATGTCCTGAAAACATTGCAAGTTCATATCAGGCGCAAAAGACCACATTTCCATGAAGCAGGCTGGATTCTGCACCACGATAATGCACGGCCGCATGTTGCCAATATTGTTGCTGAATATCTTGCGTAAATCAACGTGAAGTGCATCTCTCGCCCCCCCTATAGTCCGGATTTAGCCCCATGTGGCTCTTTTTCTTTTCTCTAACTTGAAGAAACGCCTTCGTGGGATGCATTATACATCATCATAAGCAGTGGTAAAGGCTGCGGAGGCGATTTTGAAGGATCTCTCAAAAATGGTTTCCAGCATGTCTTTGAAGACTGGCAGAACACTGAGACAAGTGCATCCCATTCAGGGGAGACTATTTTGAGAAGAACCATCAAAATTATGAGGATGAGTAAAGGTACGTTGTCAAAAAAAAAAGTGATCATTCTTTATTGAACAACCCTGGTATGTGCAGGAAAGTATTTTAACAAATGCTAGGTGGTTACGTGTTATATTAACGTAAAAATGCCTCCTACAGTGTCAAAAATAAAAGGAAAAGCTCTACATAATCAAAGTCGCGAGATTATTGTTAATTTTTATGAGTGTATGAAGGAAGAAGCCAAGCAGTTCCGAAGCATGTAGTATGTAAACGCACATCTCACTGCAGACTGTACCTCTTTCTCGATACCAGCGCTACCGCAGAATGTGAGTAGTGACTCGCACCCAATCTTTCATATAACATTTTCATTCATGAAGAACAAGCCCGCGACCTGTACGTAGGCTGGTCCTCTTTTCATTATTGCAGCGCTCTGGTACACGTTTCTTAGGCACTTTTTTCCGGAGTGGATTTGGCACTGCGACCAGTCTTCGTCTATTGTACCTAGCACCAAGTGGGACATCCCCGGGAGGAAGGATGAAGCGACAGGAAACAGAGGGTGGGTGTACCAAGGAGACACTACAGTGCAGACGGCAGAGTCCATACATTTTATTTAGATGAAAATTTCCCCCGGCAAGCCAGGGTGACGGACATTCCGCCGTACTGTAAACATTAGACTGTAGTGTGTCATTTCTTAAGCAGTTTCCAGAAATGCTTAACAAAAAAAGGATGGAGTTCAAAATATTTACAGGGTTGGTATGAAAATTTTTGACCTCAACATGAAGATTGCAGCACTCGTAAATAAAAGCTAGTGAATTTGGTTGTTCATCTGATGACAGTTACTAAACAAACTTTCAGCCAAATTAGACGCTCAGTTGTTATGTAACAGTCATTTGAGTGAGTTGATGTGAGTATTTTTATGAAAATAGACAAAATCGAGTATCGGGCTGTCATTAAATATTTGTTTTTGAAAGGTAATACGCCTAAGCAAATCAGAGATGAGTTGGATTCTGCGTATGGGAACTCTGTACCATTATTTACCACAGTGAAATTTTGGGCAGCTGAACTAAAACGTGGCCGTAAGAGCTTGGAAGACGATCAACGTTCAGGACGTCCAGAAACTGCAACTACCGACGAAAGCATCGCCAAAATTCATCAAATGGTGCTAGACGACCGCTGAATTAAAGTGAGAGACATAACAGAAGCCATGAGTATGTCAAAAGAACGTGTTTGTCAAATATTAAATCAACATTTAGACATGAGTAAGCTGTCCGCGCATTGGGTGCCACGTTTGCTCATGTTAGACCAAAAACGTGTGTGGATGAACATTTCCATTGCTCTATTGGCGCAGTTTAGGCACAATAAATCCGAGTTTTGGCGCCGATTAATTACTGTACATGACACTTGGATGCAACATTATACGCCCGAAACAAAAATACAGTCCAAACAGTGGACTGTAAAGGGGGAACCGGCTCCAAAAGAGAAAAGCTGTTTTTTCGACTGGGAAAGTGATGGCCACAGTTTTTTTTTTTGTAATTTACGTCTTCCAACGTTTAAGTCATATCGGACGATGAAGGGAATGGGTGAAATGATGCTGAAATGAGCCCAGGGTCTATAGAGCTTAGAGTTACCCGACATTCGTCTTTGAAGATAAGGGAAAACCCCGGAAAAACCTTATCCAGGTAACTCACCCTGACCGAGATTCGAACTTCGGACCTCTTGAACGTGAGGCAGACACGCTACCACCACGCTACCGAGGCGGGCTACAGTTTTTTTTGGGATAGTCATGTAGTTATTTTAATCAATTATCCTCAAAATCGAAAAACCAATACAGGAGCATACTACGTATCATTACTTGACAAGCTGAAGGCAGAACTGGCGGAAAAAACGGCCACATTTGCAGAAAAACAAATCCTACACATCAAGACAACGCACCGTCTCACATCTCAGCGGCTGCAATGACGAAAATCCACGACTTACGGTTTGAACTGCTTGATTCACCAGATCTACCCCCAAGCGACTTCTTTTTGTTCCCACATTTGAAAATTGCGCTCGCAGGACAGAGATTTTCGTCAAATGAAGAGACAATCACATTCGTGAACAATTATTTTGCAGAGAAAAACGCCGAGTACTATTTGGATGGGTTACAGGTATGTGAGAAGTGTGTAGAGTTACAAGGAGAGTGTTGAAAAAAAATGTGTGTGCTTAAGACCATACGACAGAATTGAAAACTTAAAAACTATTCATTATAAATTATTTTTAAAACATTGTTTTGAAAAATGGAATGTTGACACCCGTTCTTGCGTAAAGAGGACAGTTGCGAGCTAGACATTTCATGCCTTACGATAAGTGTACTCTGAAACAACTGAATGACGACGGACTTGCAACCGTGCGAAGAGGGTTATACATAAAATATGTATAAAGGAAGTAAAATCAAATCACATAATATACTGTCTTACATGTATTTTATTTTTATATTAAAATACATGCTATTTCACTATCATTTTTCATATTTTGTTTCCTGCTGATACACATGTTTCACTGCATTTGTATTTTTAATAAAAATACATGTTCATACATATGCTTATTTTCATATTTTTGAATCTTCGGAAATGTTGGACTACGTATACATTTTACACATATTATTACATATCCGTAAATATACTCATTACTCCATATTTTATTTCACGTTCGTACATATTTTCATACATATTTTATTGCATATCATATTCATTTCAAATGTGTCACAATAGATACAGATATTAATACATTATCAATTCAATTCCATTCAAATGCTTTTGTTCTATGTTTTGTCCTTAAATTTTATTTTACCAACTAAATATATTTAAATATTTTTTCTATACAATATAAAATTTATATTTCAAATCTTTTGACCCTTAGTCGGTCTTCCATTTTGTGGAAAAACATAATCTATAACTTGTAAATGAAAACAAACGCAAAACATCATTTTAATACGTGATGATTTTATTATTTACGTGTTATTACATTTAATTTATTGATGTTTTGCGTTTGACTACTCACAATAAAGAGAAATTGTCAATAAAAGTAACCAGTTCTTAAATGAAACATGTCTTTCACAAACTCCTAACACTTTTATTTCCAATTTGCACACTCGTTTTATTTTTCGTTATTACGGTTTTAATTATTCAAATACCGAACTTCGGTGATATTATCTGTTCCTTTTGACTATTGTTATTATTGTTTAAAGTGGAATTTGACATGTTGTCGACTTGTTAAATAACAGAGGGTTATCTGACCGGATCGGTTACCAACACTTGACAGACGTTTGTAAGAACGGCCCTAAGACAATTATTTTTTTAATGAAACTCCTGTAGGGTGTCTGAATTTTTCATAGTATTTGAAATATGTTAAACATACCTGGCTGCGTGTTGTTGCTACGCTGTTGAGTGCGACAGAAAATCTACATAAGAATGAAAAAATAACGAATGAGTGTGGGGGAGTTAGTTCGGATTCAGCCGACTCGAGCCGACTTCACACGAATGAGCGTCACGTATTCTAACGTGTCGTCTTAATTTAATTCACTACCCACAAAAAGTGCTAAACGCGCCTAAAAATGTTTTCACTTCAACAAAAAGAATTCTGAAAAAGTGTCTTGTATCTTTATTAGATCAGAAATTTTTCAGACCACCTATGTATAGCGTAATATGTTAAGTTTCAAATCCTGTAAGCCTTGAAGTTAGAAACAAATAAGAGGATATTCAGTTTATCTTCAAAGAATTGAAATAAAATAAACCATAATTGGTAATTTTTTTCAGAAATATTATGGCATTGTTTTCCAAAATTAAACATCTTCCAAAATTATGCACCTGGTACTTCACTCTATAATGTCTTTCCATTTCTTTGTTAGCCAGTACACCGATTGCATATTAGACACAGAATGCTACTGTTGGCAACTTTATATAAGAACTTTTTTCCGTTATTACTTAAAATAGCTACGCGGAACAAGCTTGTTTTGGCGACTCTTGTCTCTGGTCTGGCTATTCAGCCGCGAAAATGTGCACTAAACTGGTTTCCAAGTAGGCCGTGACTAATACATAAAATATCACGGTGCAAGTGCACTCATATGTTTTACTGTTACTTTGTTAAACAGCGATTTAACTACCGCACCAAGTTTTCACTTGTTGCCACTCAGTTGATAATTAGAACAGCTTTCCAGTTTGTGTTCCTTAATTTTTAATCGGACATGCAGCCATTGCAAGATTTACACAATCCGAAGAAGTAAGTTGAATATTCTTTCTTGTTGATTATGTTCACTGTTCTTTTTGAAGAAAGCATGTCAACTAATAAGTACCAATATGCTCAAGTTGTTCTCGGGAAGCAAGTCAGGTGAAAAGACGAATAGAAATCGACGTTTTGGGAGTGTGCATCTCTCCCATCATCCGGATATTTATTAAATGTTATAACCACAAATGAAACACTGGATATAACACAAATATAAACAAAGACAAAACACTATCAATATCCGCGTTGCTGAATTAAAGACTGTTTTCAATAAATTAAATGCCAGGTCAGGAGGCGCGCGCGCGCGCGCGCGCGCGTGTGTGTGTGTAGTGTGTAGTTTAACGGATACTTTTACTACATACGGCACCGTAGGCGGTGACACTGATGGTACATGAGATGAAGATGGAGCACCGGTGGAATTAGATGGCGGGGGAAACCGGAGGTCCCGGAAAAAACCTGCCCCAGTGTCGTGTTGTCCACCACAAATCTCACTTTGCGGTCGCCTGGGATCGAACCCGGGCCGCCTTGGTGAGAGCCAAGCGGTCTAACTACTGGGCCACGGCGCGGCCGCCAGGTCAGGAGATGGCGTGAGTATAGAACATTAATTGAATCAAATAAACGTAACTACTTGATTATCAAGCTATACAGATGTCTCCGTAGCGTAGTGGTAGCGTGTGTGCCTCACGTTCTAGAGGTCCCGAGTTCGAATCTCGGTCAGGGTGAGTTACCTGGATAAGGTTTTTTCCGGGGTTTCCCTTGTCCCTCAAGAAGAATTTCGGGTAACTCTAAGTCTATGTACCCTGGGCTCATTTGAGCATCATTTCACCCATTCCATTCATCGTTCGGTATGACTTAATGTTGGAGAACGTAAATTACAAAAAAAAAAAAAAAAAAAAAAAGGACAAAGCACTATCATAAATTTGCCTTACTGAACAAAGACTGTTTTGAGTAAATTAAATGCCAGGTCAGGAGATGGCGTGAGTACAGCAAATTAATTGGGTCAAAGAAACTTAACATCTTAACTTGATTCTCAAGCTGTATTGATCTTTGTTTTCTAAATCGACGGATTTCCATTTTTAAGGCCGGTTTCCAAGAGGAGCTGAACTGAAATCCAGCATCATGATTAAGCGTGCTCCTCTCGGAGGAAATGACCAAGGCCACCTCTACCCTCCGCTCCCAGTAACTGTTACATTTTGCCAAGATGGTCGCCTCCCGAAAGTTGGCTCATAAAAAGTTATGAGTGAGGTTATTTTTCAGTGAGTGATTGAGTTTGTGTGTGTGTGGGAGGGGACAAGTTAAGAGACCCTTAACTGCTAGATCACTTGGTCCGGTCTAAGTTAGGATCTCAAGCACAGAACCAACGAGTTATCACAAAAATCGCTTGTTTATTACATAGCGTTGACAATATGCCACGTGAGTTGGCGCATTGTAACGGTAAGGAACAACATAATACAGGTACCGACGTCTGATTTTATTGCGTAGTCATTACTATGGTAATCAAGTTGAAATGAAGATAGGATGTAGTATGTCCTTGAACGGTTTCTTGGAACCATATTGGGGAAATATTAAGCCACGTATCCAACGAATACATACGCGAGTAATAAAGGCTTAAGCTATATTTGTTACCGGATCCTAGTCGCTGAAAGTTTGTGTTTCTAAGATGCAAATAGATATGCCACATTTAACAGCAACATTTCAGATGAATTTTTGCGTTGCCAACTGTTTCTAAGTTCCATCTGTATCCTGGATTTAGAATTGTACCTTGTTGATAAGTACCGGGAATACCACCACATTATGCTATTGTCAGTTTTAAATTCAGGGAAAATAGAGAAATTAATAAAGGTTGCCCACAAGGTTCCATTTTATGGCCCTTATATATTTTGGGATATAGTAACTGAAACGATGTTAGAGGAAATTGGGAACATGCAAGAGGTATATGACGTCAATGCTTACGCCGACGATTTAATGATTATGGTAGAAGCAAAGAACAGGTTAGAATTAGAACAGAAATCAAAGCAGATGACAGACTATCTTGAACGTGGTGTGTCAGAACCAAATTACGAGGGCTGTTCAGTAAAGGATAATCATAATTTTTTACGGTCATAACTTTGCACTAAAATTCAATCTTATTATATTCTGTTAGCTTATTTTTATATTTTATTATTATTTTTTTGTAATTTACGTCCTCTAACGTTAAGTCATATCGGACGGAGTTAGCTTAATGTGAAACAAATACGCCGTAGTAGTTTCACTATTGGTACTCCTGGTTCCCGCCTGTGAGAACCAGGCAAATTCAGACATCTTCAGTATCACCTACCGCTGCAATGGGGGTAACATACAGTTAAAGTTGATGTTAGAGGAAGATCCGTAGTTTCTTTCGAACGTAATCACTTTATTTAATGGTAATTCTCAAAATACTCTCCCTTGAATGCGATGCACTTGTACCAGCGTTTCTGCCAGTCTTTAAAGACATGCTGGAAATCATTTTTGAGAGATCCTTCAAATCGCCTCCGCAGCCTTCACCATTGCTTCTGATGATGGATAATGCCTCCCACGAAGGCGTTTCTTCAAGTTAAGGAATAGAAAAAAGCCACACGGGACTAAATCCAGACTGTAGAGAGGGTGAGGGATGCACTTCACGTTGATTTTTGCAAGATATTCAACAACAACATTGGAAATATGTGGCCGCGCATTATCGTGGTGTAGCATCCAGCCTGCTTCACGGAAATGTGGTCTTTTGCGCCTGATATGAACTTGCAATATTTTCAGGACATCCCTGTAGTATTGTGCAGTTACTGATGTGTGTGCAGGTACAACATGCTGATAAACCATTCCATGAACATCAAAGAATGAGATAACCATAACTTTCCCAGCAGAAGCTACCACTTTTGCTTTTTCGGGGGTTGGTGATGGAGATTTCCACATTAAGCTTTGCTGTTTGCTCTCAGGATCAAAATGATGTAGCCAAGTTTCATCAGCAGTGATTACGTTTGAAAGAAACTCCGGATCTTCCTGTAACATCAACTTTAACTGCATGCAGACCTGCATACGAATGTCCTTTTGTTCGGGAATCAAC
Source organism: Mantis religiosa (assembly GCA_030765055.1). Lineage (NCBI taxonomy): Eukaryota > Metazoa > Arthropoda > Insecta > Mantodea > Mantidae > Mantis > Mantis religiosa. The sequence continues at coordinate 88,192 of JAUKNK010000056.1, forward strand.
AGTCTTGGAACCCATGGCACACAAACACGTCACATGTATAATGTTTCTGTCACCAACGTGTGGGTGGCACCCAATGAAATGTTCAGTATTTTAGAAAGTGATTTTAAGGTAATTCGTCGATCCTCTCTCACAATGGCAGCAGCAGTGTTGATGTTTTCTTCCGTGAGAGCAGGAACAGCGCATCCACCTTCCTTTGAAATTGATTGTCTCCCCTCTCTAAACATTTTAAACCACCTTCGAGCTGTTCTGTAAGGAAGAACAGACTCTCCATAGGCCACCTGTAACATTGTATAGGCCTCAACTGAAGATTTGTTGAGACGAAAGCAGAATTTCAAAGCCGCATGGTGTTCCTCGCATGTTATCTCCATTGCAGCGGTAGGCGATACTGAACATGTCTGAACTTGCCTGGTTCTCACAGGCGGGAATTAGGAGTACCAACAATGAAACTACTACGACGTGTTTGTTTCACATTAAGCTAACAGAATATAATAAGATTGAATTTTAGTGCGAATTATTTTAACGGTAAAAGAATTATTATCATTCTTTATTGAACAGCCCTCTTATATACAGAATTTAAAAAATCGGGCACAAACTTGGTGTTACCTGAAATAATCTCTTAATAATTTTGTTTCTATGTGAAGTGCCCCATAGTGCAGTTACTGTCGTGTATTTTTTTTCTAACGCACTCCCGAAATGCTGCTGTGATATTTACGAGATAATCATAATGCAGTACGGCTCAACTGATTAACTCTCACTAATCCTCTGGCTGGCTTTCTGCATCATTTACTAAATGCTGGCAGACTGTCACTGACTTCTGTATCCCCGAGGTCAATGTAGACTTCTTCTAAAAGCATCTCGAAGCCAAAGTCTCAGGAATCGAAGGCTTTCGAAGCGGCTGGTGGCTTGTGACATTTGGCAGTAATTGTTCTTGAACGACCTATTATTGTGATTTGCGGGCGGGAACTAAAAGATACTTGATGTGACGGATTAGGATCACTCACACCACATCCGGCACTCTAGGAGATATTAGTGGACTCCGTGACAGCAAAGATTGCAATACAACTCTTTGAAGTTAATATTTTTTTTTATTTTCAAAGTTAACAGAAAATAATTACCTCAAACGTGACCTCACAATCGATCAACAAATAGAATCATAGTTTCTTTCAACCCTGAGGAACAACGCAGTAATTTGGCAGAAAATGCAAAGAGTGAACGTAATAGTGAATGAAACATGACCAGTGCAGCCCGCACGATAGAGGTGAGGAAACCTAAAATGACGGTAGAGAGGGAAAGCTAGAGGACTACAGTGTTGGTAAGTCATGCCTCCAACAGTATTTTGTTTGCGGTCTAGTTATAACTGTCAATCACATTCTAGTTTAGCGACCAGTATAAAACGGTTGATTCTGTTTTAGAGTCACGTGGCAGTCTTATCAGTGCAATAACGATGGTTTATATATGGTAAGGCTCATTTTTAACATCAGATGCATTACGAGATTCAGTTTAAGGAGGCTCATGCTGGAGACTATACCTAAAGCTTCAAAGCAATACATCCTTGTACAGTTCAAGAAAACATGGTTTGGATTTCTACACTCTTTTCCCAAACTGCACCTTGCTGTAAGCAAATTGCTATTCATGTTTGCTACTACTTATCAATGTGACTAACTGTATAGCTGATTGACATTCAACAATAACCTGCTACCCAGAGCGTCTTCATATGTTCTATGTTTAAGTTCATCTAATTTGCTGCCGGACATTGAAACACTAATGTTTAAAATGAAACCAGCAGGGGCACCAAAATGTAAATTAAGGGAGTGTCATTCTGAATGTTTAACAATGTATATTGTAAACAATTTAAACGAAGTTTTGGATAGATTATGATGATTATTTTGATGAATACCGAACAGGAAGTATTCAAATGGTCTTTAGTAGCAAAAGGGAAATGTTTATCACTGAGTAACAACTACTGTATGAAACGAAGTTACTTAATAAACATGTTAAATCTATAGAATTGCTTTTGATACTTAAGGTTTGGCTGAGGTCAGTAATATGAGTGATTTCTCTTACAATACCAATGTCCCTATGTCCTTCTTCGTGCTTTTATAGCCAAACCTTGCGTTTAAACGTATTGCATCTGATTACTTCCAAAACCTGAATGACCGCCACTTTGGTACATGCCACGTCTTTGTTTACGTACCAGAGAGAAGGAAAAAGGAAGGGGTGGTTGTAGGGATAAGGCACTTCACACTTAGGGTGCTTATCTTACCGGCACTGCTTCAGAAGAAAACATTTTCGGATGCATAAGTTTTCAAAGAAATATTTTGAGAAAAATACATTTCAAATTAATGTGAACTTGGAATAATATTAACCAGACTAAAAGTAAAGTTTGGATTTACGAAGATAAACTTGATTTCCCTCTTCAGACGTCCATAGAAAAAGGCCAACGCTTTATAATTTTGCATGCAACGAAGCTATTATGAATTAGAATCTGAAAGCTGTCTGTTAGGTAGCTGCATTAATCTGCAGCTGTGTTTTGAATCAAATGGTTAGGGGCAATGAATATTTGTTGATCTTCGATTACCCTTGCATCCATCTCTTCCTCCGTCATCACGTTAAAAATATCAGCAATAAGCAATTTAAACGAAGATAGCAGGTATACAACCATGTCTAATACACTGTGTTATATTCTGTAATATTTATTGCGTTGATCGGTCTTGATAACAAATTTTACTTATTTATACATTATCCTAAATGCTCTAAACATTTACCCCATAAGTATTTATGTGTTAATTTCTGTCATAGAGCACCGTTCCACACTGTTAAGTCATTTAAAATCTCAAATGGAGTGCGCTTTTACCCTTTTATTTCTTAAACTTTCATCAGTTGTCATTGTTTTCCCATCAAGGACATAACACATCACTGGCTACAGCTGAATAGCATGTGACATTGTCACTCAATTGTGGAGGGTTTTCTCCAATTTGCCTATCCGAGGAGGTGAATTGGCCACGGCGGGCCTATATAAGGGTCTCCTCGTTCACCATAGCTCTTGTTATGGGGTCATCTAAAAGCAAAAGTCAACCGCAACAGGCCAAGGAACATTTCGGTTCCCAGAGACGCATACTCGCTGCCTGATATACTGCGACATCAGAGATGTTACGTGGGTCGGGGGCGGGGGGTACACCACGATACATATGCTTACACTGTATATGCATATAAGGAATGTTAAGTGAAATCGAAGGTTAAAGAGCGACAGCATCAAGGCTATGGTACACATACACGTTCAAGAGGTCCCGAGTTCGAATCTCAGTCAGGGTAAGTTATTTTGATGAGGTATTTTCCTGTGTTTTTCCTTATCCTGAAAGATGAATGTCGGGTAAGTCTACGCTCTATGGACCCTAGACTCATTTGAGCAATATTTCACCCATTACATTCATCATCCGATATTCAACATTGGAGGACGTAAATTACACAAAAGAACCTCTGTTTGATTCCAAATACATTCAGAGTTACAGACGGAAGATCTAATGACATATGCATAATAATTATTAATTGACAATCAACCGTGTTATGAAGGAAATAAAATAGGAAATTTATTTTGTCGAAACAGTCATTCTGTTTTTGTATACTCTAAAACCCATTTACAATTTTCATTATGCACAAACATTTTGCACTGTTTTGAGTACAACATTAATTGAATTCGATGCAGATATCTTTTCTAGTCATTTTATGAATCAATAGAACCAAACTATTTTGACGAGCATATGCTATACTTAAAGAGTCACAGCCCTGAGTACAGTATACCTTGTATATTCCTTAGACCACTGTACTGCTACATGGACAAGCGTCTAAGCATATTAGCCCTTCAGTGACAACGCGCTGCATCGACTGCTATCTTGTTTACTAGAAGAGCGAAATATTAGTAACCTGGCATGACAAAACTTTTACGTAGAGCACTTGGGAGCTGTGTGTCTGGTATGAAAGGTTAGCCAATTAATAAAATTATTACACGCAAATTTAAGTTGCCATTGCAGCCGTCTGTTTTGTCGTTTGGCACATGGATTTTGATTTCATCTTCTTTCCCCTTGCTGCAATAATCAATCATGTTGTATATGATTTCTCGTGCCTGCCAATGTATGACACGTTGCTGTCCAGAAGATATGATTGCATCTGAACAGAGTGTACACACACTCACTGCCGTATGTGTAATACGAGTACACACTCCCTCCTGAAATGCTTCCACGCTTTGCCATGCAATAAGCAACCAATCTTACCAGTGACCCATGCTTGGTGTTTCGAAAACCGGTTTGAGCGTTTGATATACATAAAACCCTAAATGCTAACATGCTATACTAAATTGTAATGGAATGAGCAGAAATTGGTTTTAAGTGCTTCACAGATATCTTAACGTAATCTCTTTGTTTATTTATTTTTATATATTTTTGCAATCTTTCTGAGCTATCAGATGCTTTTATTATTTAATTTAATCCTCTTATTCTCATCATTGATCTCATCCTAATCTGTTTTTATTAGTTTCGCTGGATAGGTATAATTTATTTCCTTAAGCTCTTTAATTGCTTAAGTAATCCCACGGTTCTACGTCTCGTAACTGGAGACGGTCTCCATAAATGTTAAACATTTCATGCAAGGCAGAATTAAACGCCATCTTGACACGTGATAGTCAAGTCTGTCTTAACAACTGGCATCAATTACGTAATCTTTTCCTGTTGTTGTATAAAACTTCAACTTATATACGTTAGGAAACACGACTGTCTTCGGCACTAATATTCCCATGGTCCACAAATCCATATATCTTTCAGAAATTAGAAGTATTTTATGCTATATTTTTCATTTAGTAATAATAGCCCAAAATTCCACCTTGGCAGGGTTTCTACGATTTCCAGTTTGGAGTTCCCAGGCCGTTTGAACCTTCCCCAAGGGGACGAAGATCGCAGACCGCCTCTCCGGAGAACATAGGTTTTACAAAGACACACTTTTCCCCTGCCATGCAGCGCCAAGACTCCCCCCACCTAAAACAACGAAACAGATGAAGAGTGAAGTAAAATGAAAGTTCAGATGAAACTGAGGGTAACGAAATTTAGGGGATATAGTTTACCTTCCCAAAATGTATCTAGCCAGATGGGAAACCCATCGAAAAATCATATGGAAGGTCGACTGCAGGAATCGAACACACGACCTCCCGAATGTGTGTCACATGCTCTGCCGCTTGCATCACCTCGTTCTTCCAAAATGCTAAACAGAAATTTGTTACCTGATTGTAAATAATGATGACGCCAACGATGATGATGATGATGATGCGGTTATCAGCGCCCTTTAAAAAATCATTCATGGCAAAAGCTAGATATAAACTGTTCTAAACCTTAATACAACTGTAAATAAACTCACAAAAATAGATATATACAAAAAAAAAAAAAAACATAAGGCGAAACAGGAAAAAAGAAATTCTCTTCACTAAATTATAAACTCAATAATAATAATAATAATAATAATAATAATAATAATAATAATAATAATAATAATAATAATAATAATAATAATAATAATAATAATAATAATAATAATAATAATAATAATAATAATAATAATAATAATAATAATAATAATAATAATAATAATAATAATAATAATAATAATAATAATAATAATAATAATAATAATAATAATAATAATAATAATAATAATAATAATAATAATAATAATAATAATAATAATAATAATAATAATAATAATAATAATAATAATAATAATAATAATAATAATAATAATAATAATAATAATAATAATAATAATAATAATAATAATAATAATAATAATAATAATAATAATAATAATAATAATAATAATAATAATAATAATAATAATAATAATAATAATAATAATAATAATAATAATAATAATAATAATAATAATAATAATAATAATAATAATAATAATAATAATAATAATAATAATAATAATAATAATAATAATAATAATAATAATAATAATAATAATAATAATAATAATAATAATAATAATAATTAGTAAAAATATATGCACTATTTTTAAGTGCAACATTTCGGATATGTTTCTTGTTATTCTTTTCAAGTTTACAATACGTATGCTTTTCTCAAATAGAAAGTTGTTAAGCCATCACACTGCGATTGCTCTTAAAGGATTTGACTTTCACTTAAAGCCTATTCCATTTCCATATTTCCCTTGCTCCTACAAGAAAATTAGCAATAAAGAGAATGTTTACCTTAATTTATCTTGATCAACATGAAGTACGTAAAGGAATAAGCATTTGAATAAGGGTAGAGAACATCATATAAGGGCAAGTCATTTTTGCTCCTGTTCATCCAACGAGAACGGAATTTCAAAGCCATCACCTAGTAGACAGCTTTTAAAGAATTTGACAATTGCTTCAGCAATTCTATTATTCCCATTGCATCTATAAGGAAATATGTAAGAAAACCTTTTCTACAGATGTTTTGATTAACATAAAGTAGATGAAAGAATAAGTATTTTAAACAATAATTTATACGTCATATAAATGCACACATCAGACGTTTTTACCTGTTTGAAAATATAACTTGGCATGTTTGTTGTACAGACAAGCGCAGAGGGCGAGAGCTGGAGAAGAAAAGAGAGCAAAGAAGGAAATGAAAATGGTGAGAGGGGTTTAGAGAATGATAACGATAAGTCTATTCTTAATTCAGTAGCTTAAAGAAAGTTGCGTGTTCTATATTTAATATGAATATAATGCAGTCAATGTATGTTTTTGGAAATGCTAGTGACGAATCGAAGGTTCATGTTAAATTAGTTCTCAATATTATAATTACATTTAAAAATGATTTGATTAAAGCAACAATAACATTTTTATCTTGAAAGAAGTAGTATATTTCACTATATTTGTGATTTTCTACGAATATATTAAAGCAAGCTGCAGAAATTTATTCACTTTTTATTAAGAAAAATAGCTTCATGGCCATTAATTTTAATACCACGGAACGTTTCTCAGGGCCAGCATGGTTGAATTTGTGAGAAAAAATGTATGTTAGTTTCCAAGTTTTAAATAAAGTCTTAATACTGAAGGACAATTTAGCAAGAAACAATTTGTAAAGCATTACATAAAAATAACTGATCTCCAACAATTTTTAAAAAAAATATCGCAAATTTAACACTGTAGTCAGCCTTTACTTCGGAAATAGGTTTTTGAAAAATAAATAAGTACTGAAATTATCAAGCCGATGCATAATGTTTATATTAAAAGGTATTTTTAACATGCTTTTAACATTTTAAATGCACTTAAATACATTTTAAATGTATTTAAATGTTATTTATTATTATTATTATTATTTTTTTTTTCTTGTTCCATTTATACCGCCTTCAACTACTATGGTCATATCGGCGGCCATTCTCCTTTGGAACATACCGAAGATGTTAACTCGTTATCTTTTTGGTTTTTAATCATTACATCACGCACACATTCACACTCTCATTCATACTTCCAGACTCTGGGGATGATGGGGAATTATCTTGGTGGGAGAAAAATCCCCACCCCCACGGACGGAAATCGAATCCGGGACCCCCATCACGGCAGGCAGGTGCTCTACCGACTGAGCTACGGGGCCAGCCGTTATTATATTTATATAGATGCTTTTCACTATTTCTCTAATGGCCATTTAGATAATGTGGCGACTCGTAAGTTATAAGTCAAAGTGTTACACATTGAGTCCAACTTTGTTCTGTCATCTCCGTAAATACATTTTTTCCCACCTTATGCAAAACTTCACCCCTTCATAGATTTTCTCTACTTATTTTATATATTTCCTACTTACCCCTTTCATCCTCCATTTCCAAACTAAAGCTTTTCTGTTTATGGTATCAAAAGCTTTCTCAAAATCCATAGAGAACATATATACCCTTCCTCTCTTCTTCCTGAGGTATTTGTATATTAAAGTCTTTATTATGAACAGATTATCAATTGTCTGTTTTCGTTTCCTGAAACCTGCTTGAAATTAGGACAGCTTCCTTTTTTATTCTACCCATATTCTTAGCCTTTCTGCTAATATTCCTGTGTATAGATAACAGACTTATTCCCCTGTAGTTTTGTGGTTTATTTGCACCTCCCTTCCCCTTATAAATATGCACAATCATAGATAGAGTCAACATGAAAAATTCAATGCCATGGCCGGGATTTGAACCACGGATCTCCTGGTTTCCGTCCAGTCGCTCTTAACCTTTGAGCTACCATGGCCAACGTGCCGTCCTGACATTAAATTTTCCAGTTGACTCATATATTTCCCCGGTAGACCAATAGGGGCTCTTGCATTCGAGATACATGGCATTGAATTTTTCATGTTAACTGTATCAAACACCTTAGTCTATATACGGCTAGTGTAGAGAAATGATTAATTTCCATCAATTAACTAAAATAATAAGAGTTAAATGATGAAGCCTGGGACTTAAGTACTTACGATAGTAAGTCGCCACAAATGGTGTTTACAACAAACAATTTTGAAGCATTCAAATGGCCAGAAAATGCAAATAGCTTTTTTAATGCTGATGATAATTATTTTACAGTCTTCCAGAGCAGAAACTGATAATATGTTGTACATAGACTCCACATTTTCTCCTATGGCTAATTCTCCTGCGACAGTTTCTGTTCATAGACCTTCCATCCATGAGACACGCTATCACAGAACTTATATAAAGAATGTATGTAATTTTCATTCTATCAAACAAAGAAAATGGTACATCTGGCATGATTTGTGGTGCAATTATAGCCAAAACATAAACTGTAGGATTTTAAAAATGCCATCGACTGAGAAATAGAATTTTTATTAATTCATTATCGTAAATACCCTAGACACTCTTATCAAACTATCTTTGTGTTAATATTAAGTATTGACGGTTCTGTGTTGAAAATATCACCTAGTGGGGGAGTAGAAGCAACTTTTTTTCTGTACAAAATGATTAAAATGTCCTATTTCTTGCATGATTTTAAAAACAAAGGATGAATACCTTGAATATCTTGGGAAAATATCTTTCTCTGGGCAAAAGAAGTGGCATTTAGTAGGATTAAGTTAGCCTGGTGTGCATGACAATGAATAAAATTGGCCTTTGGATACTTTTCTCTGATCGAGCACTTCATGTTCCCTTTCTGCCCCATCATAATCTAAGCCCAACATATATTTGGCAAATTATATCTGGAAATTTGTCAAAACAAACATGCTTTAGATCTGCTAAAATGTATTCTATTAAGCTAGGAAATGTCTTATCATAAATTTTTAAACAAGTTACAAAATCTCT